>PVJC01016208.1:0-33984 GCA_004026665.1 Murina feae | reverse complement strand
GGGTTGGGGTGGAATTAGTTGAGTTGGAGGTGGGTTGAAATCCCTGAGAAGAGACACAACATGATCACATTTCAGCTCAACAGCCCATCAGCAAGTGTCCCCAAGGACACGAAAGGTATTTACCACCTTGGGGGGCAGACACTGGGATGGTGTCATCAGTAAGGGAAGCCACGGGGCCTGTTTCTACTGCACAGGGTGCCGCATCTGGGATTCGTGGGCTGTGACTGTGGCCACGTGGAGGATGCTGACTCACACCGTCCGACATAGAAGCACTGCCCTCAAAGGTGCACTCATTCCAGGGAGGAATGGGGATGGATTTCCTAGCATAAAGCAGTGTCTCAGCAAGACACCTAGAGTGTCAATTCTCCAGAAAGAAAAAGGGAAAATTGCATAATAAATACGATTTGCTGCATCTTCCTGTCTGGTTCTATCAAGGGTTATGCCCCTTTGCAGAGAGAGAACCCCTCCCTGGGCCCCATATTACTTGATGCAGTCTCTTCTGTTCTGGAAACACTGTCTGCAGTGTCTCCTCAACTTGCTTTCACGAACCACAACATGGCTTGTGGTGGCTGCGTGACGTTGCTTATTAGAAAAGTTGTCACTACCTTAGCCCATCTGGCTCAGTGGCTAGAGCCTCAGCCTGTGGACTGAAAGGTCCCAGGTTTGATTCAGTCAAGGTCACATGCCGGGGTTGCAGACTTAATGCCCAGGTGTGGTTGGACCTCGTGTGGGAGGCAACCAATTGATGTGTTTCCCTCGCATCCATGTTTCTCTCTGTCTCTTCCCCTCCCGCTCTCTCTAAATATCACTGAAAAAATATCCTCGGGGGAGGTTTAAAAAAATAAATAAACTTGCTTTCGTGAACCAAAACGTGGCTTGTGGCAATTTCCTGACATTGTTTATTAGGAAAGCTTTTACCGCCTGGCGGGCATGGCTCAGTGGTTGAGACTCACCCTATGAGTCAGGAGGTCACGGTTCCATTCCCAGTCAAGGGCACCTGCTTGGATTGTGGACTGGATCCCCAGTAGGGGCCGTGCAGGAGGCAGCCAATCGATGATTCTCATCATTGGTGTTTCTCTCTCCCTCTCTCTTTCTCTCTGAAATCAATAAAAAATATATATATTAAAAAAAAAAACTCATTTATGAGAACAAGGATCTCTGCCTGGCTTCCAGTACAAAGGTTTGCACCACTTCCCCTCCAGCAGTGCCTGCAAACAAAGGGGTGAGTCACCTCCCCGTATCCCCTCGAAATAGCTGGGCGATGAGGCGCACAGAAGCATCGGAAATCCCCTCCTCGGCGTCTCAGGAGCACTCGGGGCCTGGGCTGGCGGAGGAACACGGCACCGGGGCTTTTCATGTCCTCGCTTTCATCCCAGCGCCCTCATCTTCCAGGCCGCATCACCGTTACGTTTCCGACTGGCGGACCTGAGGGCTTCGTCGCAGCTGCATGCTCCGTCTCCTCCAAACATCAAACCCGCAGGTCGCACCGTTCTAGCTCCTGCGAGGAGCTTTCCTTTGCGCCTGGATTTAATTTGTTACAAATGGGAACCTCAAGGGAGGCGTGCTCCCGAGCTGTGCCAGGGTGCACGGGGCGTGGCTGCTTTGCTAAAAGTAGGGCGCTTGCTGCCAGCCCACACGCCTCTGCTTAGGGGGTAAGAAAGTGACAGGCTGAGACGTGTGTGGGGCCCCTGACCTGGCTTCTACCTGGTCCTTCCATCCCGCAGGCTCCCTGCTCTGCACATTGTACCAGGTGTGAACCCCACCTCGAGGGCAGTCCGGTTGCCCTTGGGAAGGACGGCATTTCGGTGGCAGCAGCGCAGTTAATCAACGGCTGCCATACAGGGTAGTGAGGACAGGGTCCTACGGGTGCCCAGACACCCAGACATGGTGCCCGCACTTCAGATTCAGGGAGGAGATCTGGGGAGGCTTCCTGGAATTTTTTAGATGATGCAACAAGCAAAGCAAAGACCCTGTAAATGCACAGGCAAGAGAGGGCAACAGACAGGAAAACAGTTTGGCTCACACCAGGAAGTTTGAAAGGGAATCAGCATTCTCCTGGACCGTCCATGCTGGCCAACTGGGCTATCAGAAAGCTCTGCTAAAGAGCCCTGGCCGGTTTAGTTCAGTGGATAGAGCGTCAGCCTCTGGACCAAAGGGTCCTGGGTTCGATTCCAATCAAGGGTACATACCGGGTTGCCGGCTTGATCCCCAGTAAGGGCTGTGCAGGAGGCAGCCAATCAATGATTCCCTCTCATCATTGATGTTTCTATTTCTCTCTCCCTCTCCCTTCCTCTCTGAAACCGATTTACCAAAGAAAGGAAGCAAGCTCTGTTAAATTTACCGTTTGCTCTGGCCGACGCTGGCCACATTCATTCGTCGGGGAAGCGGATTCCTGAGGGGTCAGGTGGTGGCGAGGAGCCAGGAGCCATCCCTGCCGCCCTCCCCGAGGACTGAGCACTGTCTGCGGGGTGTCTCCCTGTTACAGGCGCTTCCCTTCCCCGACTCTCCCAGCCCTGAAATGAATGAGGGCTGGGAGCCGCTCCAGTCCTTGTTAAATGGCCATTATTCTCACCGTTTGCAGCGCTGAGTCCACCAGAAAGGGCAACGATTCTGGGGAGCAGACGGGGAAATCTTGGCATTCCTCCCCACCCACCCCGCCCCCATTTTCATCGACCTCTCGGGTTGAGTGATTCTCGGCAGCATGTGACAGGGTGGAATCACGCTGTGCTCGGAGAGCGGCGCCGGCAAGAAAAGGCTGGTAGATGTGGTAAACGGAGAATTAATTGCCAGCCCCCTCTGTGCCGTGGCCTCTGTATGGAGCCGGAGACTCTGCACTAAGTCGGGAAGAGAGTGAGAGAGCAGACGGCCGGGTCATGAGCACTGAGTTTCCTACGAAGACAGCTCAGTGGTGGAAAGCACCGCACACGGTATTCGCGGGCAGGTGGCGCCAGGGACAGGAGCGAGGCCAGAAGGCAGGGGCTGCGTGAGTAGGAGTAGGCGCACATTTCCAGACATGAATCCCCTCCAGAGTTTGTGTGACAACCTGGTTTAAGGCCAGGAGAACCGAGGCCGGGTCCACAGACGACAACACGGCTTTTTTTTTTTTCTATCAGAATAGTCATCACATTTAACTCTGGGGTCTGAGTTCTCCGTGCCCTCCCCCAACATCCTCCCTGTGTATGTCCGGCCCCCTGATGACCACAGATTGTGGGGCAGCAGCCCAGGCTGGCTTGGACTCGAGACAAAGAAAAGTAGGGGCAACTCTCAACATTCCAGCCACATTCTAGCCCCACAGGAGGACATTCCCTCTTCTCCCCTGGGAGTGGGGTGGGGGGAGGAGGAGAGGGCCATGGGGGGGGGGGGCGAGAGGCAGGCCTCCCTTCCACTTCACAAGGAGTGACTTGTGTCGATGTTACTGATAGGGCCAGGTGAGACGCGCAGTAGGTGTCTAATAAAGGTTACTCGTGCAGGTTCATTCACTACTGCTGCCATGACAGTTCTACAACAGCCTAGGTGGCCTGCGCCGCAGAAATCCACATTCTCATGGTTCTGGGGGCTGGAAGTTCAAGATCAAGGTGTTGCATGGTATGGCTCACCTGAGGCCTCTCCCCCTGGTTTGCAGACGGCCGCCTTCTCACTGGTCCTCTCGGGGCCTTTTCCTGCGTGTGTGCCCTGGGTAATGGCCTTGTCTCCCAGGCCAATCACATGGAGGCCTTGGGGCTTCAGCCTGTAACAGTTCCTGTTTGGTGTGCGTGTGTGTGTGTGTGTGTGTGTGTGTGCGATGTAAGCTCACGTGTAGAAATACCAATAACGATGACCTCTGTTCCGAGTCTCTCTTTCGGTCCTAGGCCTGGAGCATCATCTGCATCAGGGTCAGCAGTGGGAGAGGCAAGACACGCCTGGGTTTAGACCTGCCCAGCTGATTGGGGCAGAAATGGAATGCTGGGGACCAGCTGGAGTTGCAAGAAATATCAATACTGCTCTGTTAACCGTGATTGCTTTGTTCTGAGTAAAGGAGGCGCATGCTAACCTGGCTGGGAGTTGCAGGTAGGACCTGGAAATGCAGCCCCTCCTCCCCCTCAGGGAGCTGCCTGTTATCATGCAGAGATTGACAACCTTGTCCTCTGGAGGCCCCCAGCCCTTTGCACACCCGCAGGCCTTTGCAAATCCCCAGACCTGTAACCTGCCCATTTGGCCTACCCTGTGCCTACTTCCCCATGTAACCTCTGTCCTTGTACCCAACATAAGCAGCTGGCTTATGGGGAGAGGCAGAGCAGACTCTGTGGGTGACCGGCTGCCCTCCCACGCTGCCAGCAGGATGGGAGTAAACGCTCATCATCTACAATCCAGCCCGGTCTCTGCTCCATCGGCTCCAGTGGCGGCAGGCAGCCGAGACCCCCGGGCTGTCGGGTCAGGCCTGGTGGGATGAGCAGGACGGGCAGTGGCCCTGCGCTCGGCTCTCCTACGGGAGAGCAGCACAGGCTGTTCTCCTGCTGCGCGCACCCAGGAAGTTTTGTTTCCGTGTTTATAGGAGCACCAGGTGCCCACAACTCAGCCACGTCCTGAGTGGAAAAGAAGAACCCAGCGCCCTCCCCCATCTTGCTCCCAGCAGGTGGCCCCCACCGCCCTTGGCACCTCGTGGGAGGCCTGCTCATCCCTGCCAGCCCCGCACCCAGAGCCACAGGTCACCGCGGGGGCCCCTAATGAGGCTGCGCCCGCTGCACCCGCTGCACCCGCTGCCGTTCTCTGCAAGCTCAGAGCCTCTGTCCTGGCCAGCACTGCCTTCCCTCCGGTGCTGGAGTGTGGAGACGGACCCCTCATTTTATTGCAAAGTGAAAGGCGAGAGCAAAGAGAAATGTGAGTGAAATTCAAATGAGCGCAGGCAGGAATGTGGCCGTTCCTGTAGAGCCGCCCCTGAGTGGGGAGAGGGGATGACACCGCAGACCAGCCCAGCGGCCATTTCTGAACACTGGCTCCTGCTGTCGGGATCCCCACACCCTCCAGGCCCCATGACACAGACAGAGTCCAACATCCGGACTTCTCAGGTGGGGCTGGGGGCGGGGGAGGACGGGGGGCAGAGCTGCTGCTTGCTGGTGTGATTCCCTGTGGGACTCCTTGCACCCCCTGAGCTCTGGCGCCTGCAGTGACCACGGAACATCCTACACCTGAGCCATGGAGCCAGTGCTCAGCAGGTGTCCAACCAGCTCTACACAAACGAGGCGGAGCACAGGCCCTGCCGGCTCCTGGCCCTTGTCCCGCGGCCTTTCCAAGTCCCGAGCAGGACTGGGGTGTGAAACCACGCCGCTCCGCTGCCACAGGCCCCGCCTCAGTGGGCGCCCAGGGATTGCTCCTGCACGGCACCCGCCACTCGCATCTCCTAGGCTCCGAGAGGCCGTGGACACCTGGCCGGCCAAGGGCTGCGGAGTCTGCAGACCTGGGTTTGCATTCTGACTAAACGCTCTATCGAGCTGACCTGGGAGGATCGGTTCACACTCGCCGAGCTTCAGTCTCCTCTCTGTGAGATGGTGCAGACAGCGTCGCTGTGAGGACTCCGTGATGCGATGCATGTGAAGTCGTAGTCTAGTTCCCGGCACCTCGTAGATGCTCAGCGAATGAAAATAAGAATCCTGGCAGGAAAACGACAACAAATAACACGAACAGAGGGTTCCTGCAGGAATGCCTGCCTGCAGAGGTGAGGCGGCCCCACAAGCCACACCGCTGGGGCGTTGGGCGTGCGGGAACTGGGAATCAGGTCCTTCATTCCTAGACTGTGGCCATGTCTGCTGCTCTGCACACACACTGGGCGTACAGCGGGCCCCTTTCAGACCGTTGGTTCCCCAAATACAATCATTAGACCATTAGGCTTAAAAAAAAGTCTGGCCCTCACCGGTTTGGCTCGGTGGATAGAGGGAGGGGTCCTGGGTTCCATTCCGGTCAAGGGCATGTACTTTGGTTGCGGGCACATCCCCAGTAGGAGGTGTGCAGGAGGCAGCTGATCGATGTTTCTCTCCCATCGATGTTTCTCTCTATCCCTCTCCCTTCCTCTCTGTAAAAAATCAACAAAATATATTAAAAAAGAAAAGTCTGGTTTCAGTTCAGACTCATCATCTCAGAATCTGCCCCCACTCCCTCTACACACACACACACACAGTCACACACACACAGTCACACACATGCACTTACTCAGGATCCTCGTTCATTGGATAAAGCTTTCCTGAGGCCCAGGAAAGTCTGCACACGCTTTCGTGTAGGTAAAAGCCTGAGCAACTTACCATTCCAACAGGTTTTTTATTTTTTGGTCAAAACCATTTTTAAAGAATTGCACACTAGCATGTAAATGTAATATAATTTACATATTTCCTTGCTATTGGTCATTTAAGGTTTTTAAAAAATGTTCAAAGCAGCAATAATACTTCAATAAACGTTTGAGCAGCTGTCTGCCTTTTGGATTCCTTTTTTGGCTGGATTCCTAAAGATGAAATAACCGGATCTAAGGGGAAAAACATAAAAACGAAGCCCCCTCTTGAAGCACGTAGCCACGGTTCCCAGGAGGGACACTGACCTTTGACCAGCACGTACTGTTTTATACTCACGTGTTTGTGCCTGAGTAGACCCGACCAGCAAGCCCACCTGGGAACCAGCGTGGCCGGCCAGGGTCCCTCAGGGCTCCCCAATGGGCAGAACTGCTGACCACACTGTCCCATACTTTCCGTTACACCACCCTCCGCCACCGCCTCCTCCCCCCTCCCCGCGCAACAAGCAGCACCACGTGGGCTCAGGGGCCGGTCCAGGTTCTCCTTCAACAGGACGCTCCTCTCTTTGCACCTCTTATCCCACCGCTCGCCCGTGGCCCTCCACCTCAGTGGGACGGTGGCTCCCAGCACCTCCTCTAGCACATCTCCCTTCTCCTTTGGTGCCCAGCAGACGGCAGGCACGCGGAGGGATCGCTCAGGACAGAGAGGCGGGTGACAGGTGTCGTGGGCTCCACTACCTGGCAGGTCCTCCGTGGGGAACTTGCCCACAGTTCGGGGCGGGAGCTGTCACTTATGTGGTCCGAGTTTTCCTAACTGAGGGTTGGAGAGATCACAGTTCTTTTTCTTTTTAATCTAGTTTTTATTGATTTTAGAGAGGAAATGGGAGAAAAACATCCGTGATGAGAGAGAATCATTGGTCAGCTGCCTCCTGCACGTCCCACACTGGGGATGGAGCCTGCAACTCAGGCATGTGCCCTGACAGGGGGGAATTGAACCGTGACCTCCTGGTTCATAGGTGGATGCTCAACCACTGAGCCATGCTGGCCCGACTGGACATGTCACAGTTCTGGTGCCAACTCCAGGGTGTGGGTTCCCCCACATCCAGCAGTTCTCCGACCCCAGCTGTGCCCTACAACTGCACTCTGTCCTGACACTATCTCCCTGGACGGGGTGCAGACCCCGTGGGCGAAGGGCTCAGCCCTACAAAACCGCCCGCCCTTCACTTGCCAATGGTAAGTAGGTCCAGGGGGTTCGGTACCTGCATTTCCAACTGGCCCTCGATGGGAGGTTCCAGTGACACGATTGGCTTGCGAGGGTGGCTCACAGAACTCAGGGAAACACTGTACTCACTGGGCCACTGGCTCCTTATGAAAAGGATATAACACAGCCGGCCTGGCTCAGAGGCTGAGCGTCGACCTATGAACCAGGAGGTTATGGTTCGATTCCCAGTCAGGGCACAGGTCCAGGTTGTGGGCTCGAGCCGCAGAGGAGGGCGTGCAGGAGGCAGCTGATCTCTCTCATCTTTAATGCTTCTCTCTCTCTCTCTCCCTTCCTCTCTGGAATCAATAAAAATATATTTTTTTCAGAAGTCTGATTGGAGCATCTGTCATTTGCCACGGCCCGAGACCTTGCCACCCAGCTGTTCCCGAATGGAGTCATATACATCGAATAGCACATTTGTCTGCCTACTTAGCTGCCATGTTAATGTCCACGCTGCGCATCACTGGGACGAGAGCCATGTCCTCCTTCCCAGGAGAGGTTAATTTTTATGCGCTCGTAACACCCTGAAAAGTAATTTTTTATCCAGTGTTTGCCTCGTGGCCCTACTATTCCCCGCAAGTCATCTTGCTACTGCTTGCCGCTAAGAAAATGGAAATTAGTGGCTTCAGCTTCTATTTTAATTATTTCTCTCACAATACCCCAAATTAAATTTTAAAAGCTAACGACAGTTTCTGCTGCTGAACACAGAGTTGTGACTTTTAATGAAGCCGGCTGCTGTCTTTTATTTATGGGCACAATTTTTCTGCATCTTGGAAAAAGATTATCAATGTTTAATTTTGGTTTATTAGGATGTTCCTCTTACGAGAGTCGCAAAGAAGCGTCCCTTCCTGATGTATTTCCTGATAATACCTGTTCGAATGTCCGGGTTCCTGTAGGCGCAGGCTCCAGGCAGACGTCGCCGACGTGGAGAGAACAGCATTGTCAGGGAGGTTGGCCGGGGCGGCCTCGGGGTGATGCCGAGGTGAGACCTGGAGACCGATCCCTGTGTGAGTCTGGGCTAGATCCTCCGGCAGCCACGAGGCAGGTGCCAGGCCCCGAGCCAGACGCTCACCTTGGCGTTAGTTGGGCAGCGTGTCGAGGAGTGAGAAATCGCAGACGCCACCTGGCGAGCTCAGCCCCCTGTGAAGGGGCCTCCTCCTGTCTGTTCCCCGAACCCGAGCCTGATGCCACCCAGAGGAGGTACTGACCGAAGAGCAGCTCAGGACAAGGCGGGTCCCTGATGGGGAGGACCGGCCCCGTGGCATCGACACGCCAGACCCTGGGGCTGAGGTGGGCACGGTGCCCCCTCTGCCCACATGGGCTCTCCCAGCGTCGGACGAAGCTCTGTGTGGGGGCTTGGGGGTGGGAGAGGAGAGGGCAGGGAGTGAGGCTCTGTGCCGGGGGAGGGAAGGGAGCATGGCAGAGGGGTCCACGCTCTATTGATCTCTGTCATTAAATGTCTCCTGTTGGAAATCCAACAGGTGAAAACTAAGCTCCTCACACTGCCCTGAACCTCGCAGAGGTTGGAGCAAACCGAGCGATCACCTAATCGAACGTGTTTATCTTATAAAAGAGGAGAACAGGCCTTGCTCGATGGCATGTCCAAGGCGTCACAGCCAGGTGGGAGCACAACCAGGTTGCCCGTCCGTCTTTTCAACGCCGTGTCCCCACAACTCAGATGACACCTCCTCCTTGTCTCTCTGGAAGCAGTGGACAACAACACTCCCACACAACTTAAGTCGTCATCTCTCTATATAAAAGCCTAGGTTACCGTCCGACCATCTGACCACTCACCTGGTAGCTATGACACACAATGACCAACAGGGGGCAGACGCTCCAACCAGTAGAGGAGGGAGTCCAATTCCTCTTAGAATCGGCCGTGGGTCAGGTTGCTGCTGGGGCCGACGGGGGCACTGTCAGCCCCGAATCTGCTTTACTCGCACCCTGGAATCAGAGAGAAGGGCGCCCGATTCCAGGGTGCATCATCTGAGAACCACCCTCTCGTAATCCGGGATCCGTCGGGGGATGTTGGAGAACTGGTTTCGCCCCCATCCCCACAGGCCAGGCCAAGGGACCCCACATGTGCACGAACCCGTGCACTGGGCCTCTAGTAGCCAATACAATACAGGAAAGGCGTTGGACTCAACCTTCGGTTTAAGTCTTGACTCTCAGGGAATGGCCCTGCTAACTGGCTGAACTTGGGAAATTACCACTTTCCTCCTGGGTTGGCTGAGATCACAAGCAAAGCGCTTGGCACACGGAGGGACCCAGGCACTGTCCTTGCGACAAAGCCTCAGCCACCCCTGTCCCCGGAGGACACCAGGATGCGTCTGACTTTCCCAGATCTACACGCTCCTCCTCCAGTGCAGTGGGAGCCCACTCGTCTCCACGTCTCCCAAAGGCTCTTGTGCCAATTGTTCACTTGACCTGGGACTTCGAGGACAAGAAGGCATCCCGCCTCGTAAGAGCATTGATGGGAGGGCTTCTCCCTGCGGCAGGCGAGCAGTGCCCTCAAAAACCCATCGAGTCGCCCAGCTGGTGTGGCTCAGTGGTTGAGCATCGACCTATGAACCAGGGAGCCGTGGTTCAAGTCCTGGTCAGGGCACATCTTGGGTTTCGGGCTCGATCCCCAGTGTGAGGCGTGCAGGAGGCAGTCGATCAATGATTCTCTCTCATCATTGATCTGTCTCTCTCTCCCTCTCCCTCCACCCTCCTGGATGGGGTTTGAGGCTGGTCCTGGTGCACCCCACAAACAACCCCTCATGTCCAAGGTGATACGGTGGGACTGGCAGTGCGGGCGCTGTCAGCAGGTGGCTGAAGCAAATGTTTGAATATAGGAGTCTATTATGGACTTCTGAGCTGTGAGCCCTTTCTATTTGAAGGCAGGGACACGCGATCCCATTTGGGGACAATGATGTGTGACATGATCGTCCACCCGCAGGGATTCCCGCACCCGCACGGATTCACACACCCACAGGGATTCAGTGAGATGTTCCTCTGATGCTGAGACCTGTCCATTATGGCCCCCCAGGCCTTGGTGCTGAGTTTATAAATTCCACTTTATCATAGGTGTGCATGTATAGAGAAAAACATACTACATTGTCTAGGCTTGGAACACATTCTGTATTGATAAGGAGGGACCGCCGTATAATCATTTGTACTATTTTATAGCTATTTGTGTATTTGTCTACTTTTTTGTTAAACCTCACCCGAAGATATTTTTCTGTTGATTTTCAGAAAAAGTAGAAGGGAGGGGAGAGACAAACATCGACGTGAGAGAGACCCAGCAATTAGTTGCCTCATGCATGCACCCCAAGATTGAGGTGCATGCCCTTGATTGGAATTGAACCCGGGACCCTTCAGTCCATGAGCTGATGCTCTAACCACTTAGACATACTGGCCAGGGCTCTTTGTCTACTTTTTACATGCTTCACAAGAATGCACAATCCAGGGAGAAAGTGTTTTGCCTGTTTTGTTGGTCATTTTATTTGAATCACTCGAAAGAATCTCTAATACTGAGTTGAGGCTCGATCTATTTTTGATGAATTTATAAATAACAAATTTCAACCAACCCAGAGACTTCAGGAACTGGTATTGCCTTAAAGCAGTGAGTTAGCACTTAACTGTTGCAGCAACTGCGTTGATAATGGGTTCTTTATGATTAATCTGTGGTTATTTCAAAGGCGTTTATTGAGCAAGAAAATGTAAGAGACAACCAAATTGCACTTACAATTCTTCTTTTGGGCCATATTTCACATGTACACGTATATCGCTGTGATATATTGCACAACAAAATGGTGCTAAAAATGACTTCGTTTTTAGCTGCCTTGAGGTTTTGCACTTATTGCCACCTCAACCTAGATGATTATTTCACCCCAAATATTTTTATGGCATCCTTTCCTCAGTTGATATAAAGATTTCCTGCTTTGAAAAAAAAATAGCATGAATATTATTTGACTAGAAAAGAATGATTTGCATATATTCATACAGTAAAATACCAGTGAAGAGGAAAAGACATTAGCAAAACATATAACTGAGAGAAGATTCGTTTATAGAATATAGAACTAACTTCTCTAAATCAATAAAGAGATAAGCGACAGAACAGAAAAATGAGCCCAAGAAGGAAATAGGAATTTTACAGAAAAAGAGGTGCAGACATCATAAAGTACCGACACATAAAGATCTGCTCAACTTCATCAGCTTTTGGGAAAGGCAACTTAAACCACATGAGATTCCAGTTAGCACCAAGAGATTTGGCAAAAAAATAGAGAATCTGACAGTCAATGTGGGTCGGGGTGTGGAGCTACTGGGATGATGACAATGCTGGTGGGTGAGCAGATGGTTACTGTGCTGAGATGGTTTGAACCTATTAAGGTGAAACTCATGCATTCGGTTTCCCAGCAAGTTCAACACCAGGTTCAACGCCTCACCTCTGCAGGCAGGTTTCCCAGCAAGTTCAACTTAAGGAGGAAAAGCTCCTCCCTGCGTTCACAAGAAGTCACGTGTAAGAGTGTTCTTCCAGCTGCCCTGGAAATACCACCACCGCACACAAAAACACCAACGAAAACAGCCCCACGTTCCCCTCACACGAGAACAGCTAACTTGTTCTGTGCCCCCTAGGGGAATATTATTCAGCCAAGAACATGAGTGAACTCCAGCGACACAAATCAACCTGGACACACCCCAGAAACACATTGCAGTCATCCCCTCCTACCAGAAATTTCGCGGTCCATGGTTTCAGTTCACCGAGGCCACTTGCGACTTAAATATTCAACAGACAATTGCAGAAATAAGCAATGGATATGCTTTACGTTGCCCACTATGCTGAGTAGCGTGATGAAATCTGGTCCGTCCTCTTCCATTCCAACCAGGACACGAATCGCCCCTTTGTCCACTGTCGACACACTGTTGACTTTCCCTGCCCTTCCGTCACTTAGAAAGTGGCCTCCTGGGACACAAGATGGACTGACATGGCACCACGGTGTGTGTGTTCGAGGAACACTTACTTTACCTGCCAAGGGCCCCAAAGCACACGGCTGGTGATGCTGGCAAGTCGGACATCTAAGAGGAGCTATAAAGTGCTTTTGTTTAGTGAAAAGTATGCACGTCTAGGAAACGCACAGTATCGATGGGGCTTGGGATGTCCATGGTTTTAGGTACCCATGGGCGGGAGGGTGTCTTGGAACAGGTCCCCCACAGATAAAGAAGGACTACTATATATTGACTCAGAATGATTCCATTTTCCCACCTTCAAAACAAAAAAAATGTTTAAGGATTCATGCAGAAATGTTTTTTTAAAAAAACTATAAAGAAAGCAAGAGAGTGATAAGCATAAATTCAGCACAGTGATGAACTCTGGGGTATCTGGGAAGGCAGATGTAAATATTTTCTCACACTCTTTTTAAAAATTTTTTTAATGTTTTTTTTTTAATTGATTATTTCAGAGAGAGGAATGGAGAGGGATAGAGAGGTAGAAACATCAATGAGAGAGGAACATACACTGGCTGCCTCCTGCATGCCCCCTACTGGGGATTGAGCCTGTAACCCGGGCCTGTGCCCTGACTAGGAATAGAACTGACAATCTTTTGGTTCCTGGGTTGATGGTCAACCAACTGTGCCACACTGGCCACGTGGGCGTCATCATTCTTGACACCTGGACCAAAATTTGAGTGGAGATGCACTCACCTCTGTGGAGTGATCACAACGGCATGGGATGCTGGTCTTAGTCCCTTAGATGTCGCTCTATAAAACCCACAGTTGACCCCTCATGCCAACTACTTTCCATTAAATTCACTTCTTCGTGGGCATCTACTAAGTGCCGCCTGTGTAGGCATGCTGTTTCAGGTGCTGCAAAGTTTCTGAGGAATGCGTCCCCAAGGAATTATGAAACACAACTCTAGCTTCGGGAACCACAAATTTAACTAAAAACATAAAGGCAAACACAGGGGGAAACCTACAGATCAATTCAAAGCACTATTGGTGCGCTATTCCCTTAGGAAAGAGCATTTATCTATAGCTACTTATTCAAAGCAGTTGCTATTCTATTGGCTGAAGAAATTAAAGATTTCTTTTGTTGGCTGAAACTCAAATTTACAGTGAGGGTCTGCCTTACAATTACAAGCCATTGGTTGTCTGCTTAAAGCTTTCAACAGATGTAAATTTCTTTCATTATAATATGTCACCTTCCAAGTCTCTAGAATTTCAACATAAAAGGCACCGTAGTTGTAGCATTGGAGTTGGGGAGACGCAAGTTTTGATTTTAGTGACATCCACTTGAGAAAAGGTGTCAACCCAACCGTGCACGCATTGATGAGCCAAATAATTATAGTAAACTCACGCATTAATGTAAAAGGATTGACATGTTTATGATACTGTACTTTCAGAGTATATATCTCCATTTACTTAAGTCATTTAATAATCATCAACCAAACTGTGCTTTTCTTTGAATGAGGTTTTGCAACCTTTCTTGTTTTTTAGGTCTTTCTAATTTTTGTCTATTATGAACAATTTTCCACTATTTCAGTTTTGAACTGGTTACTGCTGCCATAAAGGAGGAGTATTTGCTTCTCTTGTGGTGTTTCTCTTGAGTCTAGCTGCTTTCCTGAATCGTCTTACTCCTTTTAGTAGTGACCACATCATATTCCTGGTTTTAATAGATTTCTATGCAGTATTTAGGAAGTTTTCTTCTAGGCCTATTTGCTTTGATTTTTACAAAATTAGCAATAGGTATTGGAATATATATATATATATATATATATATATATATATATATATATATGAGGGAGAGAGAGATAGAAACATCAATGATGAGAGAAAATCATTGGTCGCCTGCCTCCTGCATGCCCCTCACTGGGGATCAAGCCTGCAACCCAGGCATGTACCCTGACTGAGAATCAAACCGTGACTTCCTGGTTCATAGGTGGATGCTCAACCACTGAACCACACCAGCCGGGCGGTACCTGATTTTTAATTACCATGTTTAAATGTTGTGTCAATCTCTGTATGGCAAATCAGAGCCAAGTTGAACTCTCATGAAACTGAACCAGCAGTAATACACCAGAGAGATACTCGCGTGTTAAAGCCATGAATCGAGACTAGCTTTTCTGTGGCATCATCTTCCCCCAAATCCAAACATCACAGCTCCTCCTTTATTCCTTTCTGCTGAATATCAGCCAAGTATCAGCTCAAAACTCACTCTTTCCCTGAGGGTGGCTCCGTAAGCACCATCTGAAGAGCTCAAGACCCGTGTGCGGACGAGGTCTGGAACCCAGACACCTTTAATAAACAGCAGGGGCCCGGCTTTCGGGAGCGTCTTATATTATGAATCGCGCCTGACCTGATTGAGGATCCCAAGATTTACTGTCCTTTTACTTTTCATTCATGTAAACCAGGTGCAGCCTTAATAGAAGGTAACAACCTATTTCTCTCAGAGGCACAGATGGCACCATGACAGGACATATTTATCAAAATAAGAAAACGGGGAAACGAGTGACATTCAGCAGCACTTACACGGGGCTTCCCGACGCGCCAAGACGTCGCAGGAGAGAGCGAAGGGAAAGTGCAGTTGCCACGGGCTTTCTGTGCATTCCAAGTGCATTGTGACGTATGATGAACGGTTTTCTAAATACCTTCCTCACTCCCTCCGTACCAATCGAGAACTTCAAATTAATTCACTATTTATGACTCCTTCCCTAATGGACGTTTAAAGTCCATGGCAACTAATCAATCCACTACAGGCTCAAACCCATGAACGTGCTCTATTTTCATACCCAGACGGAAATGAGAGTGCAGCACTATCAACGCTCCTGCAAAGCAGATTGGCACTGCTCACACCAAGCAAGGAAACGACATGGTCGTTGTGAGGTATTTAATGTTAATACCCCAAATCGTTATATTTTTCACTTTTTCTAGGCAACTACTAGTCTCTGGAAGATTTGAAAGGCTCGTAACATACACATTGTAATGTTAACTAAATATGTCCTTTATTAAGTTTCTTTCCCCAGGTAGTTGAGCCTTTGAAAAGGCAAGTAAAGACCACCAGGATGTAACACGCTCCTCAAGAGGTAACACTACCACTTGGAGAGAAGACTTTCAAGAACTGCCTTCAGAAAACAGGTGTTTGAAGACTCAGAAGAAAGAAAATGGCAAAGATCAAGAGCTGAAAAGTTGTAAGAAAAGACAAATAGGTCTACGGCATAAAACAGAGACTGAAAATAACCCCGGGAATAAATGAGGCCTTGGAACACGATGGAGGAGAGAGGCGAAGCAGACCAGAGGAGATAGAAGACCCACGCACGACGCGATGTCTGAAAATCTAGTCTTCAGGTGGAAAATTATCAAATTAGATCCTCAGTTCACACCATTTCCAAATGGATTCGGATTACAAATGCCAAATGGAAGGAATTGACAAGACTGTACAAGAGAATACATTTTGTGTATTAGGCTAGAGAACACTTTCTTTTCTTATTAAATTTTCTTTTTTATTTTAGAGAGAGGAAGGGAGAGGGAGAGAGAGGGAGAGAAACATCCACGATGAGAAAGAATCATTGATCGGCTGCCTCCTGCACGCCCCACACTGGGGATCGAGCCTACAACCTGGGCAGATGCCCTGACCTGGATCCAACTGGAGACCTCCTGGTTCGTCAGTCGATGCTCAACCACTGAGCCACACCAGCTGGGCTACACTTTGAGTATTTTTATGTGAGGCACACACTTGCTTCTATATCACAGTCCCCACAAACCCTCTGTGTCTCCCAACAGGCCATTTTGTTTGTTTGCCTGGTTTATGAAAACTCCTGGGTTTGTAAGCTTTGCAAAGGCATGAGATGGCCAGGGAGTGAGGGTGACTTCTGGAACTCAAGAGAAAGGGCTCTTCATCAGCGACAGCAGACTCTTTCCTGGTCTTACCTGGAAAGGCCTCGCCTTTGTAAAAACAAGGTCTGTCTTGAACTTTCATGAATGTGCAAGAACCTGTCTTTTTGTCAGCTCTGGAAAGATCTCAACCATTTCCTGTTGAAATCCATTCCCTTTCTTTTCTCCTTCAGGGACTTGCAAAACTCCCTGTAACACCCGCTCAGGAGCACCGCCTTGGTCCCCCGTGCTGAGTAAGGCGGCATCTCCACACATCGGAGTAACGGATCGATCCCATCGCTTTTATAAAACCCTCTCTTTTGCTTTCTCCTCAGGGAAACAGTGACCATCGATATTGTCCCCCCGGGAAGGGTGGGCGTGCTGTTTCATTGAACTGGCTGATCAATCTAGTCAGATAAGCCGTTACTGTTTTTCTCTGGCGAATTAATTAGCTGCTTAATTGAGCTGAACAGATGTGTAGGTTTCTTGGGTATTTCACGGACAAAACCACAAGGAAAATCGATAGCTCGGTAAGTCACCCTGCAGACAAAGTGATCTGGCTAGACTTTCTTCGCCTCTGCAGTTCAGTTTGGGCTCAGTGTGTTATCCTCGGGAGGCATTGTACACACAGACCCACAGCTCACACGCCTCATGTGGGCGGCCATTGCAGAGGGCGGCCCGAGGGCTACTGAGAGGCGGCAGGAGGTGAGCGGTAAGGGGTTTGGTACAGGCTTGCTGGGAAGAGGTAAGTTTCTTCCTAAAGAAAGTGATGCACGGAGATCAAGATTTATAGAGATTTTATGTGTAAATACGTTTTTAAAATATATTTTTATTGATTTCAGAGAGGAATGGAGGAGGAGAGATAGGAACCCAGGCATGTGCCCTGACCGGGATCAAACCATGACCTCCTGGTTCATAGATCCACGCTCAACCATGGAGCCACGCTGTCTGGGCTACATGCAAATACTTTTTAATGCAAGTTGGTGTTCTAGGTACCACACGTGCTCCCAAACAAAAATGATAAAGTTCCTTCCTTCAGTGAGTATACCAGTTAGCTAACTACTCTGCTCAAAACGAAACATGCAGTGTAGGCTCAAATAGGTAAAAGACAAAGAATATACAATTTCACATAGACCTAAAGGCTGCAATTCAATCTCTCGTTGGGGCACATATGGGAGGCCACGATCAATGTGTCTCTCTCACACCAATGTCTCTCTTTCTCTCTCTCTCTTTCTTCTTTCTTCTCTCTCTAAAATAAAAATTTAAAAAAACAACAACAAATGTTTACTGAGCAACAAGATGGAGAAATAAAATTGTGGTTCTGTTAGAAAGCAAGAAAAAAAGAGATGGATGTTGGATAAGCAATCAACACTACGGTCTACAGTACACTGACTTCATCATTCCTTCCTGTCAAGGGAAGGTGGCAAGAACAGACAGAATAATTACACAGACAACGTGACATGCTAAGCGGTGTCCTCATCAGCCAGTCAGAGTCGGTGTTGGAGCTGAAGGGTACATTCCATCCCTGAAGTGAACCTCACAGTGTGGGTTGGACAGATCCCTTCAGAAACCCCCACGTTGCAAATGCTTGTTTACACAAATCCCTGAATTTCTCTGGCATCGTGTTTCATTTTTTTAAAACCCTATTTTCCCAATGTATGCTCAACCTTTCAGTCTCTGTTCAAGATTGATCTCTGATTGATAAGGCCACGTTCCACAAGCGAAGGTTTCAGTGACACAGAGGAGTTACCGCATACCCGGCGAGGAGACACATGTGCGTGTGGACACGTGGGTGTCGGGCACCGAGCTGGAATTACCAGTTATCGACCTGACTGTTCCCACAAGTCAGCCTGTCTGTGCCTCGGCATGAATATAAGCCTCAGCGACATTCCCAATCGAAGCACGTCATGGACCACGGGGGTCCACCTGCAAGCAGTCGAAGCACTTACACTAACTTCATAAATGCCAAGGGTCCACAGTGCAACGTGAGCTATGAATACATTTCATAAATGATGTGTGAACCAGCTATTAGGGGACCGCGGGGGAGGGAAAGTGCCTTCCCAGCAAAGAGGCACTAGTAATGTCAATGCAGGCTGCCACGCGCTCATGGCAGGTTTACACGCTCCATTTGCACCTTCCAGGTGATGACTTGAGGTGAACAAAAAAAGTCCACAGCTCTCTAATATCCACATTGACTTAAAAAAAATAAGGCAATTCTTACTCCAAACAATGGCTTTTTCTTTGGAAAGGAAAAGGGAAGCCCAGTCACGTCCAGGTGCTGCTGGCAGCGTCTTTGAGAGGGCGGGAACAAACGTGTGATCAAAACTCTAGGAAAGCGATTTTCAAAGGAGGAACATAAGCAGGCCCAAAGGTCCCTTTGCACCACAATGGCACAGCTGGTGGCATGCAGCCTGTGGGCCCGAGCCTCAGGAAACGTGCACAGCTGGCAGCATGCAGCCTGTGAGCCTGCCTCCCAGGGACATTGGCAGCTCCGAGAGGATGGAGAAAAAAAGAGAAGGACCAGCTAGGCGCTCGCGCCTCTCTCCATGGTGCTGAAGGCCGTGGCTGGGACAACACAGCCTTGAGTACTCCTATTGACTTTATGGTTTTAAAATAGATCTTTTATTTTTAGTTATTTTATTTTCTTATATTGTTGAAAGTGTTACATATATCCCCCTTTTAAAACATATTTTTATTGATTTCAGAGAGGAAGGGAGAGATAGAAACATCAATGATGAGAATCATCGATTGGCTGCCTCTCAACCCCACCCCACCCAACACACACACACACACACACACACACACACACACTGGGGATTGAGCCAGCAACCTGGGCATGTGCCCTGACCCGTAATGGGACCGTGACCTCCTGGTTTCCAGGTCGACACTCAACCATTGAACAACACTGGCCGGGCTTTTTCACATTTTAAAGCCTCCTTCAGCCTTACCTCACATGCTCTCTATGAGGGTGCAATAACAAATTAACTGACATTATAATTAGCCAGGAGACTTGGCCGGCTGTGTACAAAGACACAGATGCCTCAGACTTTATGACGACTTGGGAGGGCGGTTGCAATAAAAATACATTCAGCTGCTTGCCCAGAACATTCGGAAGTGAGAGTCTCTGAAGCTCAGGCGATGTAAAGTAAAGGCTCTGACTTCACCCTCCGTCATATAAATCCACTCTCCATGCTGCTGGAAGCCATTAACTCACTGCCTCACAAATGCACGAGGCTGTTTAGATGAATCCACATCTTCTAAGATTAAAAAAGCTACAAGGAGCTCATGATTATCTTAAACACTCATATCTTTGAGTTGATTAATTTAATGAGAACGTCACCCCTACCATCTAGCTAAGACCACATCTGCCTTGAGGGGCTGTTGGTGTGGGTGAAGAGGACTGTGGTGCGGGCTAGGGGGAGCAGCATTCAGGGGGCCCATGCGGTCGGGCACTTTGGGAATCCTGGGTGTTCTGAGGGTCCACCGACTAGGAAGGAAGATAAAAGAACCATCTCCCAGGGTCAGTTTTGCACACCTGTCACTTCAGAAGCTGGGGGAGGGGCACAGAGTGGGGCCTCTTGAAGCTGATTCCCTCTCCTTCAAATCATTGCTTCCTTCCCTGTTGTTAGCGACCTGTGGTGTCATGGCTCCAAGCAGCGGCCTCAACCACGCGTTGAACACCTACTGCATATGCAAGGCATCCTGCAGTGACCTGACGTAGATTATTTTATTTCACCCTGAAAA
Organism: Murina feae; assembly: GCA_004026665.1. NCBI lineage: Eukaryota > Metazoa > Chordata > Mammalia > Chiroptera > Vespertilionidae > Murina > Murina feae. The sequence goes on along the minus strand of PVJC01016208.1, from coordinate 13,876 downwards.
CGGCGGTTGGTGTCTAGGCCATGCTCACAGACAAGGAAACCGAGAAATCGACCTGACACTTGTAGCTGGAAGTGGCAGAAGGAGGGTGAGCGCCCAGGCTTCAGAGCCCACGCTCTCCGAGAGTGCCCCTTTCCCCTTCTCTGGATGCCGGGCCCTCGCGTTCCGACCTTTTCCTCAGGTCGCTCTAATGTTGGTTCGTCTTAACTCCCTCTCTATCCTGAAGACTCCCCTGTTCAGGAAATTCCTCATTGTTTTCTGACTGTCACTTTTTTTTCCTCTGTGACCCATAATTTTTAGGAGAGAAGAAGGGAGAGGGAGAGAGACATAGAAACATCAGTGGTGAGAGAGAATCATTCAGCGGCTGCCTTCTGCACGCCCCTCACTGGGGACTGAGCCCGTCACCCAGGCACGTGCCCTGACCAGGAATCGCGCTGCACCCTCCTGGTTCACAGGTCGATGCTCAACCACGGAGCCATGCGGGTCGGGCATCTGTGAGCCATCTTTTCTACCCAAGCACTCTCTCTGTTCTGGCTGAAGGCTGCTAATTCAACCTTCTCCCCTGTCTCCAGTGACCGTGGTGAATGTTGGCCTGTGGCAACACCTAAGCCTCTACATCCTGACAAAGCAGGTAAAGTGGAAGAAGGGACAGAGGGCTGGTGCTCCACTCACTGAGCAGCCCAGCTAGGGCTCCAGGTGTTTTAATAAATGTCTCTAATTCTCCACGCAGCATAGCAATCAAAGTACGCGAACCTCCTATCAACCCGGAAAGTTCTCTCTCGAGTCATGCTTGTAGACAAATCCTTTCTAAATTGTGTTGACCTAATGGCACACATTTTGAGGAAAGTTCTAAGTAAATGTGTGACCCTCCCCCCCCTACAGACCACCTTTTCATAGTCCAGGCATTTAAACGCCTTTCCTGAGCTTCATTAACCAAGAGTAATTGATTTATGTATTTCTTTAACCCAGGTGCACCTCTGCCTTATAATTTCATTAAACTGTTACCAGTGCTGAGCGGTTACAAGTGAGATAACATAAGGCCCGGCGTCGGAGGCAGGACTACGCCGACCCCGTGTTGTCACGTTAGCGGCTCAGCTGCGGGCTGCGCTCTCTGAGGCGTGTCTGGTCTTTGCTGAAGATGGACGGCCTGTCGGGCTTATGTAAATAGGAGAGCTCAGATTGCTGTGCATATTCGCTCATAAATTAAACACGGGGCTTCTCCCGGTCGGCGTGACAACAGGGAAATGGGCCTTGACCGGACGTAATGAGGCATCTGCGTCCACATCACTGTCACTCGCGGTCAGCGTCCAGGAGCCACGGGCCTCGCCGACCCGGCTGAGTGACAGCGAGGCGAAGGCGAGTGCACGGCGCAGTCCCGGGTCACCCGCTAGTTTAGGGCACAGAGCGTGACCGTCGGAAACAACTGGGGTCTGGGCCCTGCGGTGCGTGGCTTGGGCCACGCGCTGGTGCTCGTCCTGCCCGTCCCCGGGTGCCAAGCGCTCGGCCCCGGGAAGGAGGAACGTGAGCGTGGCTGGGTGCGGGTGGCATCCTGCCCCTGCGTGCAGGGGTTTCAGTCGAAGGCACCTGGGGGCGTGTGAGCCTAAGTTATAATTGCACATTAATCCATGTGGGACCGTCTTCCCTCCTAACGCCAGGGTGAAAGGGAAAAGCAATGACGGCGTGTTTTATTTTCAGTTATTATTTTTTTAATCTTCACCGAAGGATATTTTTCCATTGATTTGTAGAGAGTGGAAGAGGGAAAGATGGAGGGAAACACCAATGTGAGAGAAACACATCGATTGGCTGCCTCTTGCACCAGGAGCCTGCAACTGAGGTACGTGCCCTTGACTGGACTTGAACCCGGAACCCTTCAGTCTGCAGGCCGACACTCTATCCACGGAAGCACACTGGCCGGGGCTGTTTTATCTCCCACTCAGCACTAATGCTCAGTCCAACTGGGGGCTGAATTTCAGACAAAACGTAATGAAAAAAGAAACTGGAAAAGGAGGAGAACAGGGAGAGTCACACACAGACCCTCTCGCAGCCTGATCGCAACGACCGCCATGAGCAGAACAAGGCTGTTCCCCTTCGAACTTGGGAGAAGAAGGCCAAGTCAGGGCCCAGAAGACACGTCGTGGGGTGAACGGGGGACACAGCCGGCTCCTGAGTGTAGCCTTGTCCTCCACCCCGCGGGGCCGCTTCTCCAAAGGGGATTCTCGAAGTTTGATCCAGAGATGCTATCTCTACCCACAAAACAGGCTCTCTGAGAGCTCCCACCGCGATGCTGGCTGAGTGTGCACCTCGGTGTGAAGTGGGCCGCTCCGGTGACATTTATGAAACCAATAAACTCGGAAGTCCATTATGGTTTATGGCCGAGGCTTGAGCAGGAGCCTTATAACAGACTCATCTAAAAAGACCATCTGAGTCATTTAAATATCATTAAGCGACGGCAGAATTAAAACGAGCCTTCTCCCTCTCTACCCCCTCCCCCCAAAGCTCAGGTGTAGGAGGGAGAGCAAGGCTGGTCCTGGGGTTTGGAGCCTCAGGAGAGATGGGGCAGCTGCTCCATCCCAGGGGGCGGGGGGGATGGGGCGCTCATCAACTCAGGAGAGTGTGAGCGCCCTGGTGTGAAACTGGGGGCCGTGCCTTTTCCTCCTCACTGTGCAGTCAGAAAGGGGGTGTCTTTTTCTGGAGAGGAGCTTCCTCCGTCACCCTCACCGTCTGGGTCCTGCCCCGTGACTCTCCCTGGAATGGGTGGTGTGGGGACTGCACTGTAACTGAGAGAAGCCCCGAGCTTCCCTCAGGGCAGCTCCAGCCTCACCATTCCAAGTTCAAGTGCACACGCTTTCGCACCTGGGCGGCTGCCAGGGTCAGCGCAGGTCTCCTGGCCCCGGAGCCCTCTCCTTCCCCCACCGTCTCCTGGTTCGCTGGTGGATGCCAAGCTCTGAGCCATGGCGACCGGGCAGATCCTGCCGTTTTCACAGCTCCTCGGAGAGCTGGCTGCAGGGCAGCTGCGGGATTCATGAGTCGCTTCATGAAGCCAATTAGATCGTCATACCGAATGGGGAGAAGCTCGTGTTTTACCATTTGTAAGACTTAAAACCCACCAGACCCTTCGCTCTATCCCCAGGTCCCAGCCATGGGCTGTCACACCCTGCTGCCACCAGGCAAGCACATATATTAAGTGGCTTCTAGACAGGCATTTGCTGACAGTTTGTCCCTGGGATTCATTAAGGAGCCAAGCATAGGAGGAACGTGCCTCGCATGCAGTGGTTTTGTGAGAGACTGTCTTATTACAATTAAATCCCAATTTCACAGTTTACTAACCTTTTTCTCTGCGAAGACGGCAGCGTTCGCCGCAGCACAGGAGCGGAGCCGCGCCGACCTCCTGCTCACGGCCGGGGTGCGTGGCACACCCCAGGCGGAGCGCAGTCGGCACACAGGGACGTGGCCCGGGAGAGCTTGCGTTGGCTTGTGCAGGGTTAGACGGGCACTTTTCAGTGGCTTTCCCATCAGGAATGTCTTTTTCTCCAACGGTAGTAATCACTCCAGTGGTTCCTACCATTTCTGGTTTGAATGGCCTTCTCTCTGGCTGAGGGTCATCTAGCTTTCTGCGGAAAGGCTGGGAACTGCTGGGACATTACCTTACTCTAGGCGGCCAGTTGGACAAGTAACAAGCATTTGTTAAGTGCCAACAGCAAAAAAAGAAAAAAATTTTTTTAAGGAGAAAAAGGAACCATGCCCAGCTGGTGTGGCTCAGTGGTTGAGCATCGACCGATGGATGACCCAGGAGGTCCTGGTTTGATTCCCGATCAGGGCACAGGCCCGAGTTGTGGGCTAGATCCCCAGTGTGGGGCGTGCAGGAGGCAGCCGATCCATGATTCTCTCTCATCATGGATGTTTCTCTCCCTCTCCCTTCCTCTCTGACATCAATAAAAATATATACTTTTTAAAAAGAAAGGAACCATAACACTGGCTCAGGAGGCTTGCCATCTGGTCGCACCGACTCAAAAGCGAAAAGCTCGGAATTGCATGTCCCTGAAAGCCGGTGCAGCTGAGCATCCCCTCAGCTCCCTGTGGGCCCCGCGTGTGTCTTCCTGGGAGAGTGTCTGCTCAGGTCCTGTGCCCGTTTTCCAACGGGATTGTTTGGAGCTGAGTTGTGTGAGCTTCTTCGTATATGTGGGGCCTGAACCTCTCGGGGGAGCTGCTGTGAAACTGCGACGAGGACGGCCATCCTCCACAAGACAGGTGACGGCAGGTGTTGGGAGGTGTGGAGGAAGGGAACCCTCACTCCCTGCTGGTGGGGATGGACACCGGGACAGCCACCTGGGACAGCATGGAGGGCACTGGGAAAAGGAAGGAAAGACTTACCACGCGACCCAGCGACCCTGCTCCTGGGCATCCGCCAGGACAACCTGAGAACATGTGACGAATCCATGCCCGGGGCTCCCTATCTCCAAAACATCTTGCCGACGTGCCGCACGCTGCACACGAAGGCGAACCATCTGCAAAGCCTTCATGAGAAAGTCACGCTCAGGTCCACACGCCACACCGACAGTCACGTGAGGCTCTTGTACTAGCGGTGTCATCGCTGATGCTGTGTTTGACTCCTCGGAGGTTAGCTCCCGTCGGAAGCGAGGGCTGACAACACTGCAGCGAGTGGATCGAGTCGCAGAGAAATCCTAGTGTTCTGTGTGGCTGTAGGCGACGACGGTGGCGGCAATGACAACACTCCCCACTTGGAGGAAACCTACTACGCGCTGCAGGCCGCGCCCAGCAGGCATGTCAGTGGCAATGTCTCACACCGTCAATGGGTACAGGGGACCAGGCACGGGCTGCTCCCCAGTTTTGTGGGAGAAGAAACTGTGGAGTCATGTAAAGGACTTTTCTCGAGGTCCCAGCGGATTCACACACAGAGCCTGAGTGTGAGCACGAGCTTTTCTGAGTCTGCGGCGCACAGTCCCCACTGTGCTGTGCGTCCGGGGAGGGAGGGACGGAAAAAGAGCACCGCGTCCCAGCAGCTTTTAAATATGTTTATGGGCACATTCCCGCGCCTGGCGCCTGAGGAAGCGGCGCCCTCTGTGTGAGGCGCTCCGTGGACCTCGTGGGAAACACAGACGTCAATATTTAGCAACTCTGAACGTGCTGTTTTCTGCTGATAAAAGGAAATCTGCGGTGGCAATCTGTTTCCCTGGCATTTGGGTGGAATTACCGTTATCTCGGGAGAAACAGAGAGGAGCAGGATGCTATTTTCAAAGATGCCATCTTATCGTACTTTCTGTCTCCAGCAGGCGTCTCGCCCGTGTGCCAGCTCGCTGTGCCTTGCCGCAGCCCAGGGGGACAGGGAATGAGTGAGGTGCCTCTTTATCTACCCGCCCCCCCCTGCAATGCAGATTCAGTGAGCCTTAAGAGCTCCGTTCTGCATAGTGTATTCAACACAATGCAGGGCCCCTGTGACATTGTATTTGTGCAACAGCTAGATGTGCAAATATCTGTAATAGTGAAATAATTAACCCGGTTGCCCGGCCAGCATGGCTCGGGGGTTGAGCGTTGACCTATGGACCAGGAGGTCATGATTTGATTCCCAGTCGGGGCACATGCTCCAGATGCAGGCTGGATCCCCAGTGAGGGTAGTGCAGGAGGCAGCCAATCAAGGATTCTCTCTCGTCATTGATGTTTTTATCTCTCCCCCCCACCCTTCCTCTCTGAAATCAATAAAAATATAATAAATATATAATCAACCTGGCCGGTGAGTCTCTCTCCTCCATGTTTAGAAACGATTGACAGAGTGGCAGGCAGCAAGTGTGATCTGAGTAAAGATCCTGACCCCTAAGAGAAGCACAGGGTTTTATGCAGGGGTCTTCCGGACCCACCTCTGGCCGCAGAAGTCAATGTTTAGTGACCATTCTATGCTTCCTACAGACATCGACTTGTTTTTGTTTTGTTAACTTTTTAAATTCTCACCAAAGGGTATTTTTTCCACTGATTTTTTAAAGAGAGTGGAAGGGAGGGTAGAGGGAGAGAAGGAGAGAGAGAAATATTGATGTGAGAGAGACACATCGATTGGTTTGCCTCCCACTCATGCCCCAACTGGGGCCAGGGTTTGAACCTGCAACCAAGGTACATGCCCTTGACCAGGAAACAAACCCGAGACTCTTTGGTGGTTGGGCTGACGCTCTAACTACTGAGCAACTCAGCCAGGGCTACATTGACTTGCTGATTCCTCGCAGCGGCTGTGTGAGGGGGATATTAGCATCAACTCCGTTTCACAAATGAATAAACAGAAGCGTAGGGAAGCTGGGAAACCTGACTGCCATCCCTTGGCTGCGGAGCCAGGACTAAACAAAGGTGACTCAGCATTTGCTCCCTCAACCACACGATGCACTGCCTGTGGCTTTTTCCGATGCTCCCCAGCTGTGCGATTAAATATCAAATGGTGAGGACACCAGTGAACAAACGCTTTTCCCCGTGTAGCTGAGTGCCTGCTCCGCACAGAACCTGTTGGCGTGGTTTCCAGCTTCTGCTTCTATGGGGAATTGTCATGGAGATGGACCCCCCAAAGCCTTTTGATAAAAGTATTTAGCGGAGCAGCTCTGCAAGTAAGAGAGACCACCGCCAGGATGACCCGGTGAGGAATCCCACGTCTTACTGGGGACAGTCTCCGGGGTTGGGCGTTTGCGTGAAGACACGGAACCTCGCTCTCCATGTCTGCAACTTGACTGGAAAGTAATTCCCACTTTTACCAGAGAAAGGTAATCAATAGAACAGCAGATGATCATGTTTTAACGATAGCGACGCACGCACAAAATCAATATGGCCCACACATCTCTTCGGAATGGAGACCCAGAGGCCAAAAATCTTCCAGAAATCAATGCCTTTTCTGATAATGATGTGCTTATTACACATCTATCTGCGCAATTTTGAAATAGTCAGTTCTCAGAACACACCAGATTATACCGAGAAGATGAAACACGAGCGAGAAAGGAAGCCCCGCTTTGTCTCAAAAGGCACTTGGTTAAAAGGAGAGGGGCCCCCATTCCTGCGCTGTCGCCGGCTCGGTCGTCCTGCCAGCGCGAGGGGGTCGCATGCCACCGTTTACGTTAGAGCAGGAATGGATGTGTCTCTTCATATTCTCTATTCCACCTCTTCCAGAAGAGACTGTGGAGTCAAGGAGACTGCGGAAGAAACGCATTTGTCTCGGCCTCTGTTCTAGGCTTACGCGTTAGGGTATTTTTGGGGGTTTTAAATCAAAGAAAGGTGCCATGACTTCCAAACCACTGAGCCCCCTGAGTTTCACACTGGAGAGCGACCTGGGGAGAGGCAGGAGAGAACATGTGTGACACGGATTTTCTGTTCTTGCATTGTTTTTCGAACCCCAGCTGTCCTTGCGGGCAACACAGAGGAGAAGGCTCATTAGCTTTTCCAGAAAATGGCAACGTCTACATTGAACACGGCCTGGGAGCTGCCCGCTGAAGTCTGATGACAAAGGAAGACTGACTTAATCCGTTACGTAGGAAAATTAATTTCCAATTTCCTTATGTAGGGAAATGTCCTGTGTTACATTCCTGAGGCAACAAATGAATATCTTTGAGCTTGAGTCGTTTCTCAAGATGGTGTGCAGGATACAAAGAAAGTGTCTTTTCTTTCGTGAAAGCCGAGAGATTGAGGCTCAACGATCTCACGCTGTCCTTAGTGGCTGGAGGTTGTACTGGAGCCACAGTCCACACCACGTTCACTACCACACTAGATGCGCTTGTCACTGCGCATATATTTATGGAAGAAATATATGGCCAATAACACGAACGTGAATCACACGTTTGGAAAGCAGTGGAAGCGAGTCCCCTGCGTCGTTGCCCCACGTGGCTTCTTCCCCCGTCGCTCTCCATGGATCTAGATAAAGGGCCACGTCGAGTGTTATTTTATTCCGAGGAACCTGAGTAACAGCATCACCAGGAACTCTGGTTTCGGTCGTGGATTTGTGGGTCACCGATGCTGCAGAGCGACGCCACCCTCACCCTCAGTCTGGAGAGAAGCTGCTCCTGTTACAGGGGTCCTGAAACCCTGAAGGCGCTGGAGAGCCCCCCAGAGCAGGCAGACGGGTGCTGGGGAGCAGGAGGGACACGCACTCAGAGGAGGGTGATGAGGAGTCGGGATGCCTTTACATCTTTCCCATCAGAGGCCACCACGCCCATCGAAGCCACGTGGGGTCCAACCGCTCAGATACAAACACGCACTTCTACTGGCCTGAGGACCCAGAGGAAGGCGTCTTATTCTTTCAGATATATTTTTACTGGTTTCGGAGAGGGAGGGAGAAGGAGAGGGAGATGGAAACATCAATGATGACAGAGAATCATCATCAGCTGCCTCCTGCACGCCCCCCACTGGCGATGGAGCCCACAACGGGGTGTGGGGGGGAGGCGGGGGGAGGAGGGCCTGTGCCCTGCCCGGGAATCAAACCGTGACCTCCTGGTTCATAGGTCAACGCTCAACCACTGAGCCACGCTGGCCGTGCTTATGAACAGGTCAGCATCTGTTCTAGCAACCGGAAGGTTGCTCTAGGAAAGGGTTCGAATTGCTCATCGCAAGTGGAAAGTTACTGGGGATGCTGCTTAGGCAACAGAAGGAGAGAGGAAACCCTACATCCCAGGCATAACACCCTGCCCTCGGCTCAGCTGACCCCAGGGGCCCGGCAGACCCCCTGCAGCCCAAAGGCTACAGGAGCTTCCCAGGGGTTGCAGCTGCCTAGATCAGAGAGGAGACAGGAGCTGGGGATTGGAGTTTAGCCAAGTCAACTCTCTGCTAAAATCGGTTTTCGATATTTGTCAGAAGGACATAATAGTAAATAGACTCAACAACATGTCACTGACAAAACCAGGGGTAAAATCCAAAAATGTCACAGATTACTAATCTTGCTTTAACTATCAAATATAAACAATAATCCATATCATCTAATAAAAGAGTAATATTGAAATTGACCATTTCTCTGGGATGCCTAAGCCACGCCCACGAGCCAATCAGAGTGGCTGTATGCAAATTAACCCAGCCAAGATGGAGGCCGGGCAGCGACGGAGCTAGTGAGGCTTCTGTTGCTCCAGGAGTAAACTGTCTGCCTAGGCTGGCTGGGCCTCTACTAAGGAAACATTCTTTCAATTATAGAAGCCATGGAGCTGAAGCAAACTGGAGGCTTCATTACCTGCCTAGGCCTCGGCTTAAAGCAATAGTGTATCAATTATAGAAGATAAATAAACCCCAGAAACCTGCTTCCAGCCAGCCTTGCTGGGACGCTGGGAACTGTGGGCAGCCTGAAAACGCCCCTCAGCCCCTCACTCAGGTTGGCCAGGCATGCCAGCAGGTGGACATCCCCCAAGGGGTCCCAGACTGCAAGAGGGCACAGGCTGGGCTGAGGGATACACTCCCCCGCCCCCCCGCGAGTGCACAGATTTTTGTGCACCAAGCCCCTAGTCATAATATATTATTGAAACTCCCTCCGTTATAAGCTGGCCCCCAATGTGTGAGTTTCCTCACTTACCTTGAATGGCTTCCCTGTCCCGTGTTTGAGTGAGCTCTGCATGGATGATGTGTTCTTTCCTGAGCTTCTCGGTGGATATCCCTGGAGTATATCTTCTGATAACAGAGCACGTGGAGGTGTGGACACGTTCCACGCGGCAGAATATCTGGTTTGTGGACGAGACTTTGCCGCTCTGTTGAAGAGTGACATAACTTACGTTTCTAGGCTATTGTCTGACATCATGTTGTAAGACTGCAGACCAGCCAATCGGGATGCAGAGGAAATGCCCTGCCCAGGACCTTCCCTCCACCAATAAACAGGGGCCACACACGTTACCGATGTCTAACAGTGTTGGTTCCTTACTCGTGACGCTGAGTGGCGGGTACCGCATGTTCGGGTTGTTTTAGGCTCCATCATCTCATCAGGTCAGAGTTCGCACGGATCATCACTGAAGGCTTGCCCCGCCCCTGCCTTGAGACCATCGAGGTCAGTACTCAGACTCTGTCTGGTAGGCCTCCATCACAAGCTGTAGTCGTGTTGAAAATACCACTTTCCTCTAAGTGTCAGTCCATTTCGTCGGGGACAGTAGGAAGCTCTCAGGCACGGACAGCAGTCTTTCGACAAACACAAGCTCCACACACATTCCACAGAGTTTCCCAGATGGTGCAGATGCGTCGAGAGGCAGAGCTGAGTAGGTCCCGGGTCCACTGAGCAATGTACGGTTCACTGAGGAGACACGTGTCCTCAGAGAACTGAGAGAATGCGCCACTTGATCTGGCTGCCTTGGGTTTAGGGCAATAAACGGGACACTGGCCTGTGGTAGTGATTTACTTGCAATGACCCGGAACAGCGGTTCTACATTCTCCCTGAGCTACTCTGTCCGGGACGACTGGTCGGCTGGTCCTCTAGCCCCGTGTTACTCCGTGTGGCCCAGGGGCCGGGGCAGGTCTGTGAGGTGTGTGCTGCTAGTTCCCACTGAGATGGAGACAGACGTTAGGAGTGTTTGTTTATGAAAATTTAAAAGTGTAATTTAATGCCTGCTGAATAAATAGATTAATAAAACATTGAGGCTGGTAGCTCTCATCATTGAGGTTTCTAGCTCCCTCTCTCTGAAATAAAACAATATATATTAAACACACACACACACACACACACACAGATGGATGGACTTTGCTGACTTCCCCCGTGTTCTCGGTTTTAAGTAACCACCCTTCTTCCTTATCTTCTCATTTAACCGAGGTCTGACCGCGGTGCGTGGCTGTGGTTATGTTTGACCTCAGAGCAGATGCCTGTGAGTGCCCTTCAGGACGGCCGGACTCCAGCCTCGGTTCCAAAGGGCCCTCGATGCATCAGCATAGCCAGCACGTCACGACGCCTATAAATATTAAACTGAGCATTCACTAAGGAATCGCTAATGCGTCCTGGGGTATGTACCCAAGAGCTGAGTTTTTGTCCCGGAAGCCAATCCACATTATACGGAGTTGTTGATGTAAGCAACTGAGGCAGAAAACACAATTTAAATGACATAATTTGGCAACGCTGCAAAAGGAAAATTGCATCTCTCAATATCCCTGCTTTTTTTTAATGGGAAAATGATTGAAAAGGCCCTTCTTAGCATACACTCCAGTAACCCACGCAGACGCAGAATTGTAATTTATTTTCCTCTTTAGTAATTAACTGGGGGTTTCTAATCATTCAATCTGAGTATGTTTTGATTCACTAAGTATCCTGTTCAAATCTCATTTTTCCACCCCCATCAGAGCATTAAATCCTCCCACGTAGAGAGAAGCGGACGTGCTGGGGCCAGGAAATGGATCTGGCTGCTCTGCTTCGGTGGGAGAGGATGGGGAAATTTTTATCAAAATTACTTAACAATTACTTGATCCATTGATAGATCAGCAGGTGTTAATTAAGTTACACCTGAAAGGGAGCAGCCTGGAGACTCAGGAGATATTAGGAATGGTTTCCATGGAAACCACACGGAGTGGGGAGCCCAGACAGCATGGCTCAGTGGTTGAGCGTCAACCTATGAACCAGGAGGTCACAGTTCAATTCCTGGTCAGGACACATGCCTGGGTGTGGGGCTAACACGCCCCCTTAAAGAATAGCTTTATTTAGATCGAATCCGCACACCCATCAAACTGGGCCCGGCCACCCCTGTTTACATTCTGTGAAGACACCACGTCTTTCTCTCCCTCGTCTAACTGAACACCCGGTCACTGTCCGGCACTCGAGGTCCAGGGGCGTCCTCACCTGTCCCCACCTCCATGGAGATGGGTCTCGCGGTCCCGGCCAAGCCACCCGCTGGCCTGAGGTTAGATGGCGTTTTGTAAGGGAACATGCACTGTCTGCTCCCATGCACGGCGGGTGACACGCATGCCAGCGAGTGATCGCAACCGGACTCCCAGTTCGCCATCAGGGTCTATTCTTCCCTCCAGACTCAGCTTCACTTTCCACCCCGCCCGCCCCCTCCTTCCAGGCAAAGTCCTTGCTAATCTCCCCAGAGGCTTCTATTGGGCATCTTTGCTGCCCTGGGCAGCCCATGGGCACCTGAGGCTCAGCACCTGCCCTCCATCGCTGTGCTGGTGTGAGACCCAGGGGGAAAGAAGGGCCTTGTGCCCCACGCCCCACACGCACACAAGGACTGACCCCTTCCTCACCCATTGGCGCTGCTGGAGGAGGCTAGGAGACCGGCCATCCGTCCTCCTGGGGCCCCAGACCACTGCCCAGTCATCTTCCCGTTTTTCTCCAGCAAGAAGGTCGTTCTGTCGCCGGCAACAAGGCCGGCTCCTCGCAGGATAAACTCGCTGGCTGGCAGCAGTCGCTCACCTGCCACATCTCACTGCAGGCCAGGCAGTTCTCACGCTTCCTCAGTGTCCATTTTCTGGGTCTCCCAGCACCAGTGGGGTGTTGGGGGGGCATGGGATGCAGGGCAGAAAGGCAGGGGGGCAGGCTCTGATGCTGGGCAGCCTGGGGTGACCCGTCCTGACCACTGACTCTTCCTCTCTCTCTCTCTCTCCCTCCCTCCCCCCTCGCTGCAGCTTCTGCAGCTGACATGAAGGTGGACAGGACCTGCCTCGGGGCTTCCCAGAGCCCAGGAGAGAGCAGAACCGCCTAGGACCCAGCAGGAGATGAGGTGCCGTGAGGAAGTGGGGGATGGCACCCAGCCCTCCCACCTTCCCAGACAGGACAGAGGTACCGGACTCACACGGCCCCGGTGACAGAGGGTGGGCCGCACCTACCTGAGCCGGTCACTCTCCAAAGCTGCCATGAGGGGCCCCACATACAGGCCTGACCAAGGCCATCTCTTGCCTCACCCCTGGAGGCTGAAGGTGGGACCATGCCCAGGGGGTGGGATTCCACCTCCCTCTTGGGTTCTGGGTTTGCTGGCAAGTGCTGGTGAGCCTTCGGGGCAGGTGACACATCGCCTGTGGCCACCTCCAGTTCACAGGGCACTGTCCTGTGCGGGCGGCTGTCTCACTATCCCCTTCATAAGGACCAGCCATTGAACTAGGCCCTACTCCAGCACGGCCTCCTCCTGGCTTATTATATCACAATGAGGCTGGGTTTGGAGGTCCTGGCAGTGGGGACTTCAACACATGGATTTTAGGGGACCCCAATTTGACCCATATCACAGTGGTACGCAGTATGTGCTCCCGTCATATAGAGTATACAGCCCAGAGAACATTATATGTACAGCATCTCTATGTACATGTGCACACATGTCTGTCTATGTAACTGCCTATCTATTCTCTGAACCCTCACAACATCCTGTGAATGAAGCCCTGTTTTATGGATGAAGAAACGGAATCACAGATGGAAAATACCCCATCTTCTCCCCGTCCACATTCCCTCTAACATTGGAGTTGTATTTCCTGAGCCAAGAGAATCCACTAGACGGGGAGCATGGGGCTTCCTCCTGCACCTGTGCACTCTTCCCCCATCCCCCACCCCCACCCTCAGGCTCCCACCTGCACCTGTGCACACTGCTCCCCATCCCCCACCCCACCCTCAGGCTCCCACCTGCACCTGTGCACACTGCTCCCCATCCCTCACTCTCAGCTTCCTCCTGCCCCTGTGCCCACACTCCTCCCCGATCCCTCGCCTTGACCCACCCTGTTGGGGGACCATGTGTCAGGAATTACCCTGTCTTTCCTTCAGTATCCATACACAGTTCCTGAAGTAAGTGTAGAGCGAATGCGCACAGCACTAGGCAAGGAAAGGGGGTTCCCAGGGGAGCACAGTGCGGGGAGGCTGGGGGAGGCTGAAGGAGGCTGGGGAAGACTGTGGGAAGCTGTGGGAGACTATGGGAGGCTGGGGGAGGCTGTGGGGGAGGCTGGGAGAGACTATGGGAGGCTGGGGGAGGCTGGG
>PVJC01016207.1:0-34004 GCA_004026665.1 Murina feae | reverse complement strand
AAAAAAGAATTAAAAAGCAGGAGGAGAGCCTAAGAGAACTTTGGGACAACACAAAATGAAACAACATACACATAATAGGGGTGCCAGAAGGAAAGGAAACTGAGCAAGGAATAGAAAACTTGTTTGAAGAAATAATGACAGAAAACTTCCCTGAAATAGGGAAGAAAAAACCCACGCAAATCCAAGAAGCCCACAGAGTCTCAATCAAAATGAACCCCAAAAGACCAATGCCAAGGCACATTATAATTAAATTGGCAAACACCAATGACAAAGAAAGAATATTAAAAGCGGCCAGAGAGAGACAGAAATTTACCTACAAAGTTACCTACCCAATCAGACTAGTGACTGATTTCTCAACAGAAACACATCAGGCAAGAAGGGAATGGAATGAAATATACAAAGTCATGCAAAGGAAGGGTCTGAATCCAAGAATACTGTACCCAGCAAGGCTATCAATCAAAATTGAGGGTGAAATTAGGAGCTTCACAGGCAAAAAAAAAGACTAAGGGAGTTTGTTACTACCAAACCAGCAATGCAAGAAATGTTAAAGGGCCTACTGTAAAAAGTAAAAATAGAAAACAAAGAAGGAACACAAGCATAAAGAATAAAAATGGCGACAAACAAGTATTTATCAATAATAACTTTAAATGTAAATAGATTAAATGCTCCAATCAAAAGACATAGGGGAGTTTTACCAAACATTTAAGGAAGAACTAAAACCTATCCTCCTCAGACTATTCCAAAAAATTGAAGAGGAACACTTCCAAACTCATTCTATGAAGCCAGCATTACCCTAATACCAAAACCAGACAAAGACAACACAATGAAAGAGAATTACAGTCCAATATCCCTCATGAACATAGATGCCAAAATCCTAAACAAAATCCTAGCAAATCAGATCCAACAGTACATCAGAAAGATCATACACTACGACCAAGTAAGATTTATCCCAGGGATGAAAGGATGGTACAATATCCGCAAATCAATAAATGTGACACATCACATAAACAAATTAAGAGATAAAAACCACTTAATCATATCAATTGATGCAGAAAAAGCATTTGACAAAATCCAGCACCTGTTTTTGATAAAAACTCTCAGCAAGATATGAATAGAAGGATCTTACCTCAATATAATAAAAGCTATTTATGACAGACCCACAGCCAACATCATACTCAATGGGCAAAAACTAAAACCATTTTACCTTAGAACAAGAACAAGACAAGGTTGCCCACTCTCACCGCTCCTGTTTGACATAGTACTGGAAGTATTAGCCATTGCAATTAGACAAGAAGAAGATATAAAAGGCATCCAAATTGGAAAAGAAGAAGTAAAACTCTCCTTATTCGCAGATGACATGATATTGTACATAAAAAACCCTAAAGACTCCATCAAAAAATTATTAGACTTAATAAATGAATTCGGCAGTGTAGCAGGATACAAAATTAATGCCAAGAAATATATGGCATTTTTGTACACCAGTAGTGAACGTACAGAATGAGAGACTAAAAAAGCAATCCCATTTACCATCACACCAAAAAAACTAAGATACCTAGGAATAAACTTAACTAAAGAGGTAAAAGACTTCTACTCAGAAAACTTCAGGACATTGAAAAAAGAAATAGAGGAAGACATAAACAGATGGAAGAACATACCATGTTCATGGATTGGTAGAATCAACATCATTAAAATGTCAATACTACCCAAAGCAATCTATAAATTCACCGCAATCCCCATTAAAATACCAATGGCATATTTTACAGACCTAGAACAAACTCTCCAAAAATTCATCTGGAATAAAAAAATACCCCGAATAGCTGCAGCGATCCCGAGAAAGAAGAACAAAGTAGGAGGAATCTCAATACCAGATATCAAGCTGTATTATAAAGCCACTGTGCTCAAAACTGCCTGGTACTGGCACAAGAATAGACGTAGATCAATGGAATAGAATAGAGAACCCAGAAATCAACCCGAATCAATATGCTCAATTAATATTTGACAAAGGAGGCAAGAACATACAATGGAATCAAGACAGTCTCTTCAATAAATGGTGTTGGGAAAATTCGACAGATATATGCAAAAAAAAATGAAACTAGACCACCAACTTACACCATACACAAAAATAAACTCAAAATGGATAAAGGACTTAAACGTAAAACGGGAAACCATAAAAATACTAGAGGAATACAAAGGCAACAAATTCTCAGACATATGCCAAAGTGGTTTCTTCACCGATACAACCCCTAGGGCATTGGAAACTAAAGAGAAAATAAACAAATGGGACTTTATCAAAATAAAAAGCTTCTGCACAGCAAAAGAAACCATCAGCAAAACAACAAGAAAACCCACTACATGGGAGAACATATTTACCAATGTTAACACTGATAAAGTTTTAATCTCCAACATTTATAGAGAACTCATACAAGTTAACAAAAAGAAGACAAACAATCCAATCAAAAAATGGGCAAAAGACTTAAACAGACACTTTTCAAAAGAGGACATTCAGAAAGCCAAGAGACATATGAAAACATGCTCAAAGTCACTAATCATCGGAGAGATGCTGATCAAAACAACAATGAGGTACCATCTCACACCTGTAAGAATGGCTATCATCAACAAATCAACAAATGACAAGTGCTGGAGAGGATGCGGAGAAAAAGGAACACTTGTGTACTGCTGGTGGGAATGCAGACTGGTGCAGCCACTGTGGAGAACAGTATAGAGTTTCCTCAAAAAATTAACAATGGATCTTCCTTTGACCCTGTAATCCCACTTCTGGGAATATATCCTAAGAAACCAGAAACACCAATCAGAAAGGACATATGCATCCCTATGTTCATAGCAGCATAACTTACCATAGCTAAAATTTGGAAACAGCCTAAGTGCCCATCAACAAATGAATCGATTAGAAAACGGTGGTACATCTACACAATGAAATACTATGCTGCTGTAAAAAGGAAGGAGTTCTTAGCATTTGCATCAGTATGGATGGAGCTGGAGAACATAATGCTAAGTGAAATAAGCCAGTCAATGAAAGAGAAATACCACATGTCTTCACTCATCTATGGATAATAATAACCATTATAAACTGGTGAACAAAATAGATACAGAAGCAGAGCAACATCAAACAGACTGTCAAATTACAGCAACAAGGACAGGGATGTGGTGTGTGTGGGGGGTAACAGATCAGCCAAGGGACTTTTGTGTATGCATTTGAGCATAACCAATGGACACAAAACACTGGGAGGTAGGGGAGGCTGGGGTAAAGGCAGGGGGAAAAAGAGATATATGTACTAATCTTTGTAAAGCTTTATGTAATTAAAAAAATGTGAAGATAAAGAAAAACAAAAAAACAAAATCTATTGTACACAGTTAAAGCAGTCTTGAGAAGAAAATTAATAGCTCTACAGGCCTAACTCAAAAAAAGAAGAAAAAGTGGTAATAAATTATCTAACCCTACAACTCAAAGAGTTAGAGAGAACAAGAAAAGACCAGTGTAAGCAGAAGAAAGGAAATAATAAAGGTCAGAATGGATATAAACTACACAGAGACCAAAAACACAAAAGATCAACAAAACCAAGAGCTGGTTCTTTGAATAGATAAACAAGATTGATAAACTTCTAGCCAGGCTACTCAAGAAGAAAAGAGAGAGGACCCAAGTGAATAAAATCAGAAATTAAAGAAGTGAAATAACAACCGTTCCCAGAGAAATACAAACAATTATGAAAAAATACTATGAAGAACTCTATTCCAAGAGAGTGTACAACCTGGTCAAAATGGATATATTCTTAGAAAAATACAAGGTGACAAAACTCAATCAAGAAGAATAAAAAATCTGAATAGGCTTATCACTACTGAAGAAATTGAAGCATTGATCAAAAATACTCAGCAAACAAAAGTTCTGATCTGGACGGATTTACAGGGGAGTTCTACCAAGCATATAAAGAAGAACTAAAACCTACCCTCCTCAGACTATGCCAAAAAATTCAAGAGGAAGGCACACTTCTAATCTCCTTCTATGAATGCAACATCCTCTAATCCTAAAACCAGACAAAGACACCACAAAAAAAGAGAAATGTCAGATGGAAACATACAAATCCTTTACAGCTTGATATCTGGTATTGAGACCCCTCCTATTTTGTTCTTTTTTTTTCTCAGGGTCGCTGCAGGTATTTGTTTTTTTTTTTTTTTTTATTCCAGATGGATTTTTGAAGAGTTCTTTCTAGATCTGTGAAATATGCTGTTGGTATTTTAATGGGGAGTGCATTGAATCTATAGATTGCTTTGGGCAGTATGGACATTTTGATGATGTTGATTCTACCAATCCATGAACACGGTATGTTCTTCCATCTGCTTATGTCTTCCTCTATCTGTTTTTTCAATATTCTGTAGTTTTCTGAATACAGGTCATTTACATCCTTGGTGAAGTTTATTCCTAGGTATCTTAGTTTTTTTGTGTGCAATGGTAAATGGGATTGTTTTTTTTTTTTAAATTTATTTTCTGTAAGTTCACTATTGGCATATAAAAATGCCATAGATTTCTTGGCATTAATTTTGTATCCTGCTACATTGCCAAATTCATTTATTAGGTCTAATAATTTTTTGATGGAATTTTTTGGTTTTTTATGTACAGTATCATGTCATCTGCGAATAATGACAATTTTACTTCTTCTTTTTCAGTT
This sequence comes from Murina feae, assembly GCA_004026665.1. Classification (NCBI taxonomy): domain Eukaryota; kingdom Metazoa; phylum Chordata; class Mammalia; order Chiroptera; family Vespertilionidae; genus Murina; species Murina feae. The sequence goes on along the minus strand of PVJC01016207.1, from coordinate 29,322 downwards.
TGGCTGCCTTTTATTTCTTCTTCTTGTCTGATAGCTTTGGCCAGCACTTCCAATACTATGTCAAACAGGAGTGGTGAAAGAGGGCATCCCTGTCTTGTTCCTGTTCTTAACACATTTTTTGCGGGAAACGAGTAAAATCGGATCCACCAGGGAGACTGTCAATGGACATGAGGAAACATACATTGGAACCTCTAGTTGGAACCGGCAAAAATAAAAATTTTTTACGTCATTGTTGTGTGTGTGCCGCTCATAAACTATGCAGTGAAATGCGGTACATGTGCAAGTTTTGTAATGTACCCCTGCACAAAGGAAAGTGTTTCGAACGCTACCACACAGTGGTGGGAAAATGCCTGCTTACAAAGTGTTAAGCGAAATGGATTTAGTTTTTGCCCATTGAGTATGATGTTGGCTGTAGGTTTGTCATATAAGGCATTTAGTATGTTGAAGTATGATCCCTCTATTCCCAGTTTGCTGAGAGTTTTTATCAAGAAATGGTGTTGGATTTTGTCAAATGCCTTTTCTGCATCAATCAATATGATTGTGTGATTGTTGTCTCTCAATTTGTTTATGTCATGTATCACATTTATTGATTTGCAGATATTGTACCAGCCTTGCATTCCTGGAATAAATCCCACTTGGTCATGGTGAGTGATCTTTCTAATGTACTTCTGGATCCAATTTCCTAGAATTTTGTTGAGGATTTTAGCATCTATGTGCATCAGGGATATTGGACTGTAATTCTCTTTCTTTGTGGGGTCTTTATCTTGTTTTGGGATTAGGGTGATGCTGGCTTCATAGAAAGGGCTTGGAAGTGTGTATTTGTCTTGAATTTTTTGGCATAGTCTGAGAAGGATTAGGTTTAGTTCTTCTTTGAATGTTCGGTAAAACTCCCCTGTGAAACCAACTGGTCTAGGGCTTTTGTTTGCTGGAAACTTTTGGATGACTGTTTCAATTTCATCAGTAGTTATTGGCCTATTCAGGTTTTTTTGATTCTTCCTGATTGAGTTTTGGAAGCTTGTATTTTTCTAGGAATGTGTCCATTTCATCGAGCTTGTCCAGTTTGTTGGAGAAGAGTTGTTCGTAGTATTTTTTGACAATGCTTTGAATATCAGTAGGGTCAGTTGTTATATCACCTCTTTCATTTCTGATTTTGTTTATTTGGGTTCTCTCTATTTGTTTCTTGGTGAGTCTGGCGAGAGGTTCTTCAATGTTCTTAATCCTTTCAAAGAACCAGCTCTTGGTTATGTTGATCTTTTGTATTGTTTTGTTTTTTTTTGTTTTTTTTGGTCTCTATGTCATTTATCTCTGCTCTGATCTTTATTATTTCCTTCTTTCTGGATACTGTGGGATTTTCTTGTTGCTCTCTTTTTAACTCTTTGAGTTGTAGGGTTAGATCATTTATTAACAGTTTTTCTTGTTTTTTTTTTTGAGGTAGGCCTGTAGAGCTATGAACTTCCCTCTCAGGACTGCTTTCATTGTGTCCCATAGATTTTGTATTGTTGTGTTTTTATTGTCATTTGTTTCCAGGATGCTTTTTATTTTTTCTTTGATCTCTCTGATAATTGAGTCATTGTTTAATAACAACATATTTAGCCTCCAAGTGTTTGATTTTGTTCAGTGTTTTTATTGTATATGATTACTAGGTTATGCTATTTTTTAAAAATATATTTTATTGATTTTTTACAGAGAGGAAGGGAGAGGGATAGAGAGGTAGAAACATCAATGAGAGAGAAACATTGATCAGCTGCCTACTGCACACCTCTTACTGGGGATGTGCCCACAACCAAGGTACATGTCCTTGACTGGAATCAAACCTGGGACCTTTCAGTCTGCAGGCCACTGGTTAGGGCAGGTTATGCTATTTTGATCTAAGAAGTTGCTTGTTATGATTTCTATTCTCTTGAATTTGATGAGACTTTGCCTGTGTCCTAATATATGGTCTATCTTTGAAAATGTCCCACGTGCACTGGAGAAGAATGTATATTCTGTAGCTTTGGGGTGCAATATTCTGAAGATGTCAGTTAATTCCATCTGATCTATTGAGTCATTTAGGATTGCTGTTTCTTTGCTGATTTTTTGTTTAGAGGATTTATCCAGTGGTGTCAGTGGAGTATTAAAGTCCCCTATTATGACTGTATTGCTTTTGATCTTTCCCTTGATATCATCCAGAAGTTGTTTTATGTATTTGGGTACATATATGTTTACCAGAGTTATATCTTCTTGCTGAATTGCTCCCTTCAGTATTATGTAGTGGCTTTCATTATCTCTTGTTATGGACTTTACTTTGAGGTCTATTTTGTCATATCTTAGAATAACAACCCCAGCTTTTTTCTTATTTCCATTTGCCTGAAAATTTTTTTCCCATACTTTAATTCTCAGTCTGTGTGAATCGTTTGTTCTGAGTTGGGTCTCTTGCAGACAGCAAATATATAGGTCATGTTTATTATCCATTCTGCTACCCTGTGTCTTTTGATTGGAGCATTTAATTCATTTACATTTAATGTTATTATTGAAAAGTACTTGTTTGTGGTCATTTTTATCCTTAATGTTTGTGTTTCTTCTTGTCTTTCTGTTTCTTCTTTTTACAACAATCCCTTTAGTATTTCTTGCATTGCTGGTGAAAGGGCAAGGGTTAAAATCTTTTCCCTGCCCCAGATCCTCCATTTTGAGCAGCACCCATTAGCCATGTACTCTGCCAGGAGCTTCTTCCTGGAAGCCCAAGCTCCTGCAAGCCACACCTAGCTTTCTTTAAGCAAACCAATGAGAATCAAGGGAAGTGCGCGCCATAAACATGACCACTTCCTGTGTAACAAAAACCCAACTTGCACCAGGCCAATCAGCAGGACCCACAGTCCTCTCCCCTCCCCTTGCTCCAACCCAAATATAAAACCTTTGTTCTGTTTAAAGGGGCTCTCTCTGTCTCCTGCCACTGTGCTGGCGAGTGGAGCAAGAGGGGAGCTCCAGCTAGCTCGAATAAAAGCTCTTTTCTTCTTGCATCAGGCTTGGCTCCTTGTTGGATTACTTGGGGATCTCACAACCTGGGCACAACATTTTGGGGGCTCCTCCAGGATCCCCACTGTCCATGGGGGACCCCCAACCCGAAGAGCCTGAATGGCCGAGGTAAGTGTTTGTCCATCCTCTATCTCTTTGTGTGGAATTCTAGTAGTGCCTGATGTGGTCTTAGTGGATGTGTTACAGAAAAACCAGAGAAGAACCAAGCAACGCTTAGAGAGATGGAGTTACATTTATTACGCGCGGGCCCAGAGGAAAATGTTTCTCAAATTCTGGGTGCAATTACACAGGAAGTTTCCAGTATTTATATGATTTTACCTTCTTTGTCTCCCAAATATGGTTTTTTCCAGTTCCCTTTGCAAGTTCTTAAAGGGCCCTATGTGCTGGGGCTTTGAGACCTCAACCAAAGGCTTGGCCTGACACCAGCACTGATAACTTCATCTGGAGAAGGTTTAATGGCCTCTCGGAAATGGGAGTAGTCTTATTTTCCTTATTATTCAAGCCAGCAAGCATTTACAGAAGCCAGAAATAGCAGGGTTAAAACTTCAAAGTTTTTATATAAGATGGATGCATCATTCCCCACTGGTTTTAAGTACATGAGTCAAATCATTGACTCTTTTGGGTCATTGCTGGGGAAGGAATTATATTGACCCCCGAGGACTATAAGCTTAATAGAATTAACTCTCTGCTGAATACAGTCAGTGGGCCTGTTTATAAGATGAGGGCCCAGAATGAGGGCCAGGAATAATCTCTAGATTATTCAAAGAGTCCTGGACTCTCTATTTTGCCTGGTTGAATTAAGCCAGGAGTGATGAAGACACGTTGGGATCCCGTCGACCTTGACTGCTGTGGGGGTGGTTCCTTCCAGATAGGAGTCAGTCCTTGAGTGGCAAATTTCTTTAGTCACCAGTTTGGAAGGGATGGACCAGATCAGAAGTTGGTTCAGGCAGAGCACAGAGCATCTCAGACGTGTTCCTGGACTGCTTTCTGGGTGGACTGTAAAGCCTGAAAGAACTTGAGTAAAATTAGTTATGGATTTCAGCCTTTACCTACCAGAATCTGTAGAGGCCCCACGGGTTTTCAGGGCAGCCTTCCAGGCTGCTTCATCTTCAGCCCAGTTTCCCCTTGCCTCACATACGTACAGGTGTAGTGCCAGTTGGCCCATCGTCCTTGCTCTGCTCATTTCTGTCTAACTGCCTATTATATTATCTCAAGGATTCTGGCTCTGAATTCTTTCAGGGAAAATGGGTGATGGATTTCTTTTCTGTAGCTGCTTCCATGCTGAAGAGGGGCAGAAGTTTCTCTCAGAACCAAAAGATCCTTGCTGTCTGTCAGAGAGACTATAAGGCCTGGGTACAGAAGGAGGGGGGTTTGTGACCTGGCAGAGACAAACTGTAACGAATTGTCTGGTGGAAGGGAAAGAAACATTTCAGCTTTAATAACCTCTATAGAATTTTTCTCCTCAAAATTACCTCTATGTTTATTAAAAGAGCCAAGTTAAAACCAATTTTTCTATTGTATTCAATTTGGCCTGATTGTTTGCATAAACACAATAAGAATGGTAACTGACTAGCTTTGCCAGAATCTCATGATTGAATCTTAATGTGCCCCAGAAGGCCAGGAAGCCAAGCCATCCAGCTGCTGTCAGGCCTGCCTGCAGTACCTGCTGAATTAGGTGACTCCCTCACCTGTAGCAACTCTACCTGGGCCCACGCCCTAGGCTTTAAGGCCCATCTCAGTAGCCCTCTTACTCATTGTGGGCCATAGTACATGGGGGCTTCAAAGGAACGCAAAGGTGCCCTTATTGCTCCCCTTATACTCTGACCAATCACCAGTGATGGTAGGGCAGGGGCCTGACGCTCCAGCGCCAGCCATTTTCAGGACTCCCAAGCAGGATACCAGGCTTTTCCCGTGGCACTCTTATTGGCTTCAAGTCTTCAGAGTTCAGACAGGGCTCTTTAAAACATGACATACAAGTCAAAGTTTCCAGTTAATAAAACCACTATTTGAAACAGGTCTTATTGAATTTATGCAAAGAAATGTATTGCCATAATTTATTAAGCATTGCCAAATTTTGGAGGAATTATATACTGGAGAAAAATATACTGATCTGTTTTAAGATCTTCTGATTTTCCTTGTTCAGTCCTTTTTATGGACTCTTCAGAATGATAACAGATAGGCCCAGCTGTCCCTGTAGTAGGGCTCCCCTTCTTTGACTTGTCCTTTCAGAATGGACTAAGGGAGCTTCATTTCTTTACAGGGTCTCACATATCACAGGACCTGACAGGGTTTGTAATTCCTGTAACAGAGGGCTAGTACTCACCATCTCACTACTTCCCTCTGTTCTAAAGAGATCCCTCTACTTTCTTAAAGTTGAGGTTTGTGCTGCCCCTGACATGAGCATGGTCACACGGGCCTGCAAGACAGTACACAGGCTGCCAACTGTCTCTCGATAGAGACCAAAACCTGATGGGTATTCTTTGCCCAGTTGGGCACCTGCCCCCTGACAACTGCATTCAAATCTGTAAGAGAATTAAAGATTACTGTATTTATATAATGAAGTATAACATTGGCACTGTGGCCGCTTCAGACAGCTAAATCTTCTGCTACTAAATATGACACATGGTAAGGCTATACAAACATCTTAGGGAGGTGACTAAAGTCTATTCTTGACCTTCCCACACAAGGCAAAATTGTTCTTGTCTCTACGGAGCCATGTCCAATGAAGACGCAGGCACCATCTAGGTCTATGATACAGTTTTCTGCAAGCCATTGTCAGGGCTGTGCATTGTGGCCAGTTCTTTTTTCTAGCCACAAACATAGTCTGTCCAATTTTCCTAGGAAGTATTCTGGCACAGGAGAAAGTTGCTTCACTGTATACAGGCGGCTTAACCCCTATACAACTGGATTTGGACCTCTGCCTAGCAAACTGCAGTTTGTAAGTTCAATTTGTAGCCTCTGGTTCTTTTAACCCAACAGGGTCTTGGCCAGTCTCTCTGTCAGACTCCTCCTCTCGGAGAATTTCAAACTTCTGCAGGCTCTCTTCTGGGTCCAGGGAAAGCACCTTTCCTTTGTCCTTTTGTTAAGCCTGTTTACTAGTTATAGGGTCATGCCATAAACTGCTAATCTAAAACAGCCAGAGTTGTAGTTAGAAACAGCCCTGCATATACAGTCTCCCCTGGCAGAGCAGCGATCAGGCCTCTCCCAAGGGAGTGGACTGGATGGGGGATATCAGCCCCTCCTATTTCAGCAGCAATAGGTACTGAACCCTTTCAGTACATTTGAAAACAGGGAGCTTTTGCTAGCTCTATTCCTGTGACTGCAGGAAAGCTAGTAGCAGTCACTGGTTTCTGTTTTAACTGCTGTAGCCAGTAAGCCAAAGGCTCAAGTCTTGTATTGCTTGTTGTAAAATCCTCATTACTCATTGGGCGGCAGTGGGGCAACTCTAATGTCAGGTATATTTCTGTTGTTCCCCACTTTTCTCACTGTGGTGGCTTCTTCCTGGGCCACTGCAGGCAGCTTGAACATTCAGTCCTCCTACCTTCCTTCTTTTACCTAGCTCTTAGGGGCTGAGTCTGCAACCAGTTCTAAATCACCAGGGTGGCTGCGGACTTCAGCTTTATTTATCCTCCGCTTGGCTTCTGGGAGTTTAGTTGTTTTTTTTTAGAATTCTTTATTTTAGAAACCTTAATCATTTAATGATTACCAAAAGTGAACAGTCAGCATTTCCAGATTAATATTTATGAACACATTTTAAATGTACTTTACTTTCAAGAAAATATACCTAGACCTGCTATGATAAAACTAAGAACAGGCAAATTTAAACTTGTCCAGTACAAACTGCTATATTTTTCCTTAGGTAATTTTAAGTATATTGTATTAGTCTAATTTAGCATTGGAAGGGTTAAAAAGAATAAACCAGGGCAGAGAAAGATTAATTGTGCCTGTAGAAAACTCACAACCTTGAGTTTTTTTTATTTTCAATAAGACACCTGTGACTAGCTACGGACCAGACTCCTATGCCTGTAGCAGTTTGCAGCCAGTAAAATCAACAAAAACCTATCTCCTCCTGCTTCATAATTAACTTCTGACACCCCTCCCAATTCTGCATTAACCATATACTCTGTCCTTAGCTGTTCTCCCTTTAAACAGTAGGAGTTTCAGAGAAAACCACAGACTACCACCATAGTAGGCCTCTCTCCCAGAGGCTGGGGTCCGACATGTGGAGAAAAATGACTTTTAGTTGGCCAGGCACAGGGAGACTTTTTTGCAGACTGAAATCCTGGAGGGCCTCCTGAAAGAAAAGATCTTTAATCCAGTTATAGATGCTGTCAACAGGATGACGAAGGAAGGGAGAGACCAGGATATGTCCTCTATGAGGATCCTAATAAATGACTGAAAACGGCAAATCAAACAAAGACAACAGGCTGTACAAGACACAAACCAGGGTTAACAGGGTCTATAGACAGTTAATAATAACGTTCACAGGCAGGGACAGGACCTGTATGTATTTCTCCGCCCAACGGAGCTGTAAGCCCTGCCCTTGGAAGCCTCCGACCACCGAAAGAGATAAGAAAACCATAACTAACAAATTCTTTGTTGAAATTTACTACTTTGTTAATTTGCTGGGCAAATAGTTATATTTAAAGACTTTTCTTTTGCTTTTCTTTACAAGTAATCTCAGAACTAAGCTATCTTGGAACCTAGCCAGCCTTTGTTTTAGCCTTAGAACCTCAAAATTCTAATTTAATACAGAAAATTTACAAATTAGAGGAAAACTGAAATCTTTACTTATACAAACATAGACAGACATTCCTATTAATAAAATAGACAGACCTCCTCTCTGATGGAGGCAAAAGACTCTGAGAAAAAACCATTCTCGCAGCTGCAAGAGACCTTTTGTGCTCCACCACAGGGCGTCCATCCCACCTCTAAACAGACATTAGAAAGAGATAACAATACACTCTCATTTTTACAGCCAGAAGGCACAGAGCAGCTTTCACTTCATACAGACCAGTTAATGAGCAGATAATTATGCAAAGACAGACAAACACCCATTCTCACACTCTCTCAGTAGACTAGCCCAACTGGAGCTGAGCAGGTAAGTAAACGAAACAATGCCCAACCCCCAGATGGGCATGGAGGCACTCCTGGCACCCACACCCCAGAACAGAATTCTTGACCAACATCTTGGTGAGAACCTACTGGAGGAGTTAAGACTGTATCCAGTGCCCCTTCTCCGTAGCAGATTGGCCAGTCCCACACACAAGCAAACAGCAGAATGAATTCATAATTCCTTAATCGAATCTGAATCCACTCACCTCTGAAGTCCCACATTTATGTACCAGACAGCCCAAGTTTTGACTTCTACCAGATATTTACCCAGAGTTTAAAACATACTTTACCCCACTCCTCACTCCTGACCTGAGGAGCCCGCTCTCACCGGACACTCACTCAGAATTTAACCAATAATACACTCAATTCCTGATTTGCCTGAGGAAGCCATATGGCTTCCAGGGAGGTGATCAAGCTCCCCTTCCACTCACTTGGAGTGGGCTGAACTGACGGGGCCCCTACCTTACTGATTCTGTCGACAGGTCCAGAAGTGTCTGTCCACTCTCTCCAGTTGCTGGCCGGGTCCTGGGCTGAGGTCCAAGAGTGCCCGGAGTCCCCCACTTCAATTCTGCTAAATCATCAGAGCGGTGCCTCCCAGAGGCTTATCTGGCTCCCCCCTGGTCCTCAAACCCAGACCACACCAGAGGCCAAAAGGCCATGTATAGGTTGGTTTTTCCCGGTCAGGGAACCAATAATGTTACAGAAAAACCAGAGAAGAACCAAGCAACGCTTAGAGAGATGGAGTTACATTTATTATGCGCGGGCCCAGAGGAAAATGTTTCTCAAATTCTGGATGCAATTACACAGGAAGTTTCCAGTATTTATATGATTTTACCTTCTTTGTCTCCCAAATATGGTTTTTTCCGGTTCCCTTTGCAAGTTCTTAAAAGGCCCTATGTGCTGGGGCTTTGAGACCTCAACCAAAGGCTGACGCCAGCACTGATAACTTCATCTGGAGAAGGTTTAATGGCCTCTCTGAAATGGGAGTAGTCTTATTGTCCTTATTATTCAAGCCAGCAAGCATTTACAGAAGCCAGAAATAGCAGGGTTAAAACTTCAAAGTTTTTATATAAGACGGATGCATCAGATGCACTGGAGGACTGTGGGCCGGAAGATTCGGAAGACATTCCAATCTTCCCGGGAGGGATGGAATTCCCCTCCACGAATTGAGATGAAGCGGGTCACAACTGCCAATCAGCGTAAGGCTGTCATCTAGCTTACGGTTTTGCCTTCACGGGGTTGGAAGGCTGTTTTTTGGGGCCCTCTGTTTGTCTGTGTTTGTGTTTTTCTGTTTTATTCTGTGGACTTACTGGCCAGACGACATGGGACAGACAGACTATGCCTTTAAGCATTATGATTGATCATTTCAAAGAGGTGCGGGAAAGGGCTAGCAACCTCAGTGTGGAAGTTTGAAAGGGTCAGTGGCAAATTTTCTGTTCCAATGAGTGGCTGACTTTCCAGGTAGAATGGCCATTGAGGGGGACCTTTGATCTCCTCACCATTTGCCAGGTCAGGGAAGTCATATCTCGGTCCAAACAAGGCCATCCTGATCAACTTCCTTACATTGTGACCTGGCAGGACCTCGTGGAGATGCCGCCATCATGGCTGGAACTTTTCCTTCCTCCTCCTCCTCTGCTTGAACCTGTTCTCTCCCTACAGGAGACTAGAAAGAAGAATGAGGAAGAAAAAAGACCTACCCAGCCATCCTCCCCCCTTTATCCTGTCCTACAGGGAGGGACTGAAGAAGAACTAATCTTTCTTCCCCCATATCAGCCCCCTAGGAGCTCAGAGAGGGGTGATCCTCTTACACTGGGAGAAGGAGCCGCTAGAGGCAGAGCTCTGCTTCCTCTGGGAGGCAATGTTCCAGGAGCCACCGGAGGCAGAGCTCAGGGAGGCGGTGTTCCAGGAGTTCTTGGAGGCGGAGCTCTGGGAGGCAGCTCTGGGAGGTGGTGTTCCAGGAGTTCTCAAAGGTGGAGCTCTGGGAGGCGGCGCTCTGGGAGGTAGTGTTCCCAGAGTTCTGGGAGGTGGTGTTCTAGGAGCGGTTGTGGTTCTGGTGGGAAGCCCGCCCCGTACTAGACTAAGGGCTCAGAGGGAGCTATCGGCCGTGGCCCCCGACTCTATTGTTAAAACCCTGCCTTTGTGAGCCGCGGGACCCCCTGATGCGGATGGCAATCAGCCCCATCACTATTGGCCTTTCGTCATTAGTGACCTTTACAACTGGAAGGCTCAGAATCCTAAGTTCTCTGAGAAGCCAGCTGGGCTTATCGACTTGCTAGAATCTGTCCTTTTCACCCATCAGCCTACGTGGGACAACTGCCAGCAGCTTTTACACGTCCTGTTCACAACTGAAGAGAGGAAAAGAATCCTCAATGAGACCCGAAAAGTGGTTGAAGGTGTGGATGGGAACCCAACCACCAACCCGGTCCAGATTGATGTCTCTTTTCCTTTAACCAGATCTGAATGGGATTTCAACATGGCAGAAGGTAAGGAGAGGCTCCGGGTCTACTGCCAGACTCTAATGGGGGGTCTGTGAATGGCTGCTAGAAAGCCAACTAATTTGGCCAAGGTAGGGAATGTGGTACAGGAAAGAGGTGAGTTTCCAGCTGCCTTTTTAGAAAGGATCATGGAGGCATACCGTACCTATACCCCCATGGATCCAGAAGCTCCTGAAAACAAGGCAGCTGTAATCATAAGCTTTGTAAACCAATCGGCTGCGGATATTAAAAAGAAACTACAGAAAGTAGAAAGGTTAGGAGAGAAGTTTACAGGATCTACTGGCTGTGGCAGAGAAGGTGTAAAATAACTGAGAGTCTCTGGAGGACAGACAGGCTCGCGTTGCGGCAGCCGCCAGCAGCAGGCAGGCTCGGGACATGGCTAAGGTCCTGCTGGCTACCACCGCAGACTCCTCCAAGGAGTGAGAACGCCGCCTCCAACAGCTTGCATACGGCAAAGAAAGAAGTAAGCGGACCAATCAAGAGCGGAGGTGGAGGCTGCGGAAGGATCAGTATAGATTTTGCAGAGAAATAGGGCACTGGGCTCGAGAATGTCCGAAGAAGGCTGGCAGAAGGAGAGACGAGGCTGACCGAGTCAAGGTCTTGGATATGGATGAACTGTGTGATTAGGGGAGTCGGGGTTTGGACTTCCTCCCTGAACCCAGGATAACTCTCAGAGTGGAGGGGACCCCTGTTAATTTCCTTGTTGACACCGGGGCACAACATTCAGTCCTCTGCTCCCCACAAGGAAAACTAGCGAACAAAAAGTCTTGGGTGCAAGGGGAAACTGGTATAAGCCAATATTCATGGACTACCCAAAGAACAGTAGATTTACGAATGGGCCGAGTATCCCACTCTTTTATGGTAATACCGGAATGCCCCATCCCATATTGGGGCAGGACCTACTGACCAAAATTGGAGCTCAAATAACTTTCAGACAAGGGGGGCCTCAGGTCACCGATGGGAAGGGCCACCCCATTCAGGTCCTGACCATGAGGCTGGAAGATGAGTATTGCCTCCACCAGAAGGCTTCTCCAGTAGAACGCAGTATGGACAAATGGCTACAAGAATTCCCAGAAGCTTGGGCAGAGACCGGAGGGGGGGGTTGGGGGAAGGCCTGGGGCTGGCCATCCACAGGGTCCCAGTCCTGGAAGAACTAAAGCCAGGAGAAGGTCCAGTGAGAGTTAAGCAACACCCCATGTCCCAAGAGGCCCGAAGGGGAATTCAGCCACACATCCAGAGACTGAGAAACCTAGTCCCTTGCTAGTCCGCCTGGAACACTCCCCTGCTACTGGTTAAGAAACCTCACACAAGTGACTACTGGCCAGTACAGAACCTCTGGGAGGTAAATAAGAAAATTATGGACATACACCCAACTGTACCCAACCCGTATACTCTCTTAAGCTCTTTGGCACACTCCTGAGTCTGGTATACTGTATTAGATGTAAAAGATGCCTTCTTCAGCCTACTGCTGGCACCCCGGAGCCAACCCCTGTTTGCTTTCGAGTAGCATGATCCCGAGGAGGGTTACAGTGGACAACTAACCTGGACGCGACTGACTCAGGAATTTAAGAACTCACCCATCATCGACGAGGTGCTGCACGAGGTCCTGGGTGAGTACAGAAGGGAGCATCCCAACCTCACCTTCCTCCAGTACATAGATGATATCCTAATTGCTGCTGACACGGCCAAGGACTGTGAGCAGGGGACCCGAGATCTACTGGCCACCCTGGGGCCTTAGGATACCAGGCATCTGCAAAGAAGGCTCAGTTATGCAGAGAAAAGGTTACATCCTAGAGGGCGGACAGCGGCGGTTATCAGACGCCAGAAAAGAGGCTGTTTTGAAAATCCCTACTCCCACCTCTTGAAGAGAAGTAAAGGAATTCCTAGGATTGACCGGCTACTGCCGCCTCTGGATACTGGGTTTCACTGAAATCGCCAGGCCCTTATATGAAGCCACCAAAGAGGGGACGGCGTTTGACTGGACTGAGAAAGAAGAGGCTGCCTTTAGGCAGTTAAAGAAAGCCCTTCTAGATGCTCTGGCCCTGAGTCTGCCAGATATTATGAAGCCCTTTCACCTCTTTGTAGATGAGTGCAAAGGGATAGTGAAAGGGGTCTTGACTCAAGCTTTAGGCCCCTGGAACCGCCCAGTGGCTTACTTGTCTAAGAAGTTAGACCCTGTAGCTGCCGGCTGGCCGCCATGCTTGAGGATAATAGCAGCCACAGCACTCTTAGTCACGGACGCTGACAAACTGACCTTGGGACAGGAAATCTGGATTACAACCCCACATGCCATTGAGGGGATTCTGAAGCAGCCTCCTGATAGATGGATGAGTAACGCACATATGACTCATTACCAACGCCTCCTACTCAACCCCCCAAGAGTGTGGTTCCAACCCAGTGCAGCCCTAAATCCTGCTACTTTGTTGCCCAACCCTGACTTAGATGCCCGGCTGCATGACTGTGCGGGAATCCTAGAGCAAGTACATGGATTCCAGAAGGACTTGACTGACCGGCCCCTCCCTGATGCAGAGGCCACCTGGTTTACAGATGGAAGCAGCTTCGTGTGAGACGGGTGCAGGTATGCGGGGTCAGCAGTAGTCACGGAAACAGACACTGTGTGGGCGGAGGCCCTGCCCCTCTGGAACGTCAGCCCAGCGAGCAGAACTCATCACCCTTATTAAGGCGCTGATGCTGGGAGCTGGAAAGCGGCTTAATGTTTACACAGACAGCCATTACGCGTTTGCTACAGCTCATGTTCATGGGGCAATCTACCAGGAGAGAGGGCTACTGACGGCAGAGGGACGGACAATAAAAAACAAGCAGGAGATTCTCCACCTGCTTGCAGCCTTATGGCTTCCGGCCAAATTAGCCATAATCCACTGCCAGGGGCACCGGAGAGCTAATGACCCAATAACAAGAGGTAATCAAAGGGCTGACCAGACTGTGAAGGCAGTGGCCCTCACCTCGGTCCCTGCCATAGCCTTACAACTACCGAACCCAGGGGACCCAATCTTACCATACCAGCCTAAATACTCCCAGGAAGAGTTACAATGTATCATGAAGCTCCCCAGAGCCCAGGAAATAAAGGGATGGTGGCATACATGAGAAGGGGAACTTATACTACCAGACCAACTTGGGGTCATGGTACTAGAACACATGCACCGGTATACTCACCTGGGAACCCGGAAGATGAAGGACTTAATCCGACATGCCGGAATCAAAATCCACCAGCAAGATACTGAAATAGATCAGATTGTGTCCACCTGCAAGATCTTTCAGCTTACAAATGCAAGGGCCAAATCAAGTGAAAAAGGGACCAGACTCAGAGGTACCAAACCAGGCACACAATGGGAGATCGACTCCACTGAAATTAAACCAGGAAAGTATGGCTATAAATATCTTTTAGTGTTTATAGACACCTTCTCCGAATGGGTAGAAGCATACCCAACCAAGCATGAAATAGCTCAGATGGTGGCCAAGAAGCTGCTGGAAGACATTCTGCCCAGGTATGGTTTTCCTGCTATGATAGGGTTGGACAACAGACCAGTCTTTGTCTCGCAGGTAACACATGCGGTGGCCAAGACTATTGGGGCAAATTGGAAATTGCATTGTGCTTATAGACCCCAGAGCTCAGGACAGGTAGAGAGAATGAATAGAACTCTAAAAGAGACCCTTACCAAATTAACCATGGAGACTGGTGGGGACTGGGAGGCCCTCCTTCCATACATTCTTTACTGGGTTAGGAACTCCCCTTATACCCTGGGTTTTACTCTTTATGAAATCATGTTTGGCAGACCACCCCCTATTATTCCTACCCTTAAAGCTGAATTTCTTGCTGAATTTGAGAATCAAGAATTGTCTCTTTCCTTGAGGGGACTCCAGAGGGCACACAAGGACATTTGGCATGCCTCCACATCATCTACGAGGCCAGTCTAACCCCAACTTCTCATCAGCACAAACCAGGAGATTGGGTCTATGTCAGAAGGCACTGCCGGGAGACCCTCAAGCCAGGTTGTAAGGGACCCTACACTGTGGTGCTGATGACCCCCACCGCTCTCAAGGTAGATGACATCGCGACTTGGGTCCATCACACTTACATCCAGTCAGCGGACCCATCCGAGATCAGGGAAGACTTCGTCACCAATTGGAGCATCGATCAAGATCAACGCAACCCACTCAAGCTCAAGCTACGACGTGCTTGACCTGCCTGATACTGGTAACCTTGCTCACGACCACTCCTGCTGCTAGGAGTCCCCACACCCCTACAATCTCACCTGGCAGATTATACACACCAGCTCGGGGGAAATGCTTAATAAGACTTCCCAACTACACCCTAAGGACATGTGGTTCCCAGATCTTTGGGTAGACTTGGAGGACCTCGTCCTGTGTACGTGGAGTCCACACCTTATTTGAGGCCATCATTTTTATGTCTGCCCCGGACACTTGAGAAGTCACACGCAGCAGGATTCTTGTGGGGGGGCAGAAAGTTACTTTTGTGCCTCATGGTGGTGTGTCTCGATGGGACATATCTGGTGGAATCCCCCTAACACTGGAGATTTCATTAAGGTGCAGCGATTGAATGCCCCTCCTTGCAAATGGTGGTGGAAGCCAGGAAATCCTCCCTGTAACCCCGTGAGTATATCCTTCATGGATCAAGGGAAGAAGGCTTCAGGATGGGACATTGGTAAAACTTGGGGAATTCGTCTCTATGACCCAGGTGGGGCGGAGCATCCCAGAGGACTGTTCACTATCAGACTGAGATCCTCCATTCCAGACCGGGTAGTAAGGGGGAGGGTAGGTCCCAACCAAGTACTGCCTCCCCGGCCTGTTGCCACCCGGGTGCCCACACCCAGAGGCACCCAGACCCCGGTTCTACAATCCTCTACTCTCTATGTCCACACTGGGACATTGCCTGCATACCCCACTCTGGGTCACAACCTTCCATCTGATGCAGACACCTTGTGGAACATGGTTGTCGGAGCTTACCATGTGCTGAATGCCTCAAGGCCTGACCCGGACCAAGTCCTGTTGGCTATGCCTAAATATCCAGCCACCCTACTATGAGGACATTGCTATAAACTGCAGCTACACCACAGCCATTAACTCCAGCTGCTGCAGGTGGCAGCAGTCTGCTGCAAGACTAACCCTTTAGGCAGTAGCTGTGCAGGGCACTTGCATAGGCTGCATGACCCCTGAACAGTCGCTTCTCTGTAGTGAGGCCCTTAAGGTTTCCAGTGAGACAGTGTATCTACTTCCTCCTGAGAATGCATGGTGGGCCTTCTCCAGCAGCCTAGCTCCCTGTATCCATTCCCAAATCCTTAGCTCCCTGAAAAAGAGTTTTTGCATACTTGTTCAGCGAATCCCCAAGCTAATATACCATTCGGGGAAGAAATACTCAGTAGGTTGGGCTCCACGAACCTCCAAAGCAAAAGGGAACCTATCATAGCCATAACTATAGCTGCACTCTTAGGGCTAGGAATAGCGGGGGCAGGAACCAGAATATCCTCACTCATCATCCAGGACAAGAACTACGTGACCCTAAGAGCAGCCATAGACCTAGATATAGAAAGGATTGAGAAATCCATCACCCATCTGCAGGAATCACTCACTTCTTTGTCAGAAGTAGTATTTCAGAGTAGAAGGGGGTTAGATTTGTTGCTGATGCAGCAGGGAAGACTATGTGCAGCCTTAGGGGAGGAATGTTGCTTTTACATTGATCACTCAGGGGTAGTAAAAGAATCCATGGCCCTTATAAGAGAGGGACTACAAAAATGTAAGCTAGAAAGGGAACAGTCTCAATCCTGGTATGAATATCTATTCAACTGGTCCCCCTGGTTAACTACCCTCATCTCAGCCCTCATCAGGCCCCTCACAATCCTGCTGCTGCTACTGACCCTTGGCCCCTACATCGTCAACAGGCTAGTTCAGTTCATCAAGAAATGGGTAGGGATTGTGCAGATGATGGTTCTACACACCCAGTACAGGCCTCTAACAGCAGATGATGAAGTAGAAATGCACACCAGCCCATGATTGGGCCTGTAAGTTTCAAGACAAGGGGGGAATGAAAGGGCAAGGGCTACAACCTTTACCCCACCCTGGGTCCTCCATTTTGGGCAGCAGCCATTAGCCATGTGCTCTGCCAGGAGCTTCTTCCTGGAAGCCCAAGCCCCTGCAAGCCACACCTAGTTTTCTTTAAACAAACCAATGAGAATCAAGGGAAGTGCACGCCATAAACATGACCACTTCCTGTGTAACAAGACCCCAACTTGCGCCAGGCCAATCGGCAAAGCCCACAGTCCTCTCCCCTCCCCTTGCTCCAACCCCCATATAAAACCTTTGTTCTGTTGAAAGGGGCTCTCTCTCTGTCTCCTGCCACTGCGCTAGTGAGTGGAGCAAGAGGGGAGCTCGGGCTAGCTCAAATAAAGGCTCTTTTGTTCTTGCATCGGGCTCGGCTCCTTGGTGGATTACTTGGGGATCTCACAACCTGGGCACAACACTGGATTGGTAGTAATAAACTCTCTTAGCCCTTTTCTGTCTGTGAAGTTTCTGATTCCACCTTCATTTTGAATGATAGCCTTGCTGGGTATAGTATTCTTGTATTTATTCCCTTGCTTTGCCTCACTTTGTATATTTCATTTCATTCCTTTCTTGCCTGGTGTGTTTCTGTTGAGAAGTCAGCTGATATTCTAATAAGAGATCCCTTGTAGGTAACTTTCTTTCTCTCTCTGGCAACCTTTAAGATTCTTACTTTGTTGTTGGTGTTTGCCAGTTTAATTATGATGTGTCTTGGTGTTGGACTTTTGGGGTTCATCTTGTTTGGCACTCTATGTGCTTCTTGGACTTGTGTAGTTTTTTCCTTGCCAATATCATGGAAGTTTTCTGTCATTATTTCTTCAAACAGGTTTTCTATTCCTTGCCTTTCCTCCTCTCCTTCTGGTACCCCTATTAAGCGAATATTGTTTCGTTTTGCATTGTCCCAAAGCTCCCTTAGGCTCTACTCTTGCTTTTTAAGTTTTTTTTTCTTCAGTTGCTCCTGTTTTTGTGTGTTTTTTCCTACCTTGTCTTCTAATTCGCTGATGTGGTCCTCAGCCTCTTCTATTCTGCTGCTTAAGCCTTCCATTGTGTTCTTTATTGGAGCAATGTTGTTCTTCATTTCCCCTTGGTTCCTTTTCATGTTGGTGACATTCTCATTCAGCTCTTTATAATTCTCATTGAGGTGTGTGTATTTGTCTTCCAGCCATTTGAGCAACCTTATAACCATTACTCTGAATTCTTTCTCTGATAAGTTAGTAGCCTCAATTTCATTTAACTCCCTTTCTGGTGATTCCTCTTTTTCTTTCCTTTGTGGATTGCTTTTTTGTCTTCCCATGCTTTGCTGTAATGTTTTAATTGTAGCTCCGATTGCTGTGCTATCCAGTTTCTTTTGGGTATGGTGCTACTGGTGTGACCTCTCAGGTATCCTGGGTTTGGTAGTCTAGTGTAGCTCCCTACTTGAGCTATTTGGGTCCTCTTGATGTAGGTCTGTGAGCTGGAAAGGCATAACTGAGGTGTCTAGAAGTCAGCAACCATGGAAGGGGTGTCCCAATTTTTGCTCTCTTGTTCCCTTGGTTGAAATCATGCATGCTCAGTGAGGACTCACAGTGGCACCCAGGAACCGTCTTTTGGGGTGTTGGGGCTCAAGAGGCCTGTATTCTGGAAATGTGTGACTGTGGTGTCCAGAGTTCTGTAGTTGTGGTGTGGGGACACTCAGCTTTTGCTGCTGCCTCTGTGGTTGGATACACACAATCCCAGTGGCAGTTCACAGGGGCACTTGTGGTGTCTTTGCCAGCAGTGTGTACTGACACACTCTGAAAGGCCCTTTCACTGAAGCCACTAGATTACAGTGTCTGTAGGAAGGTATCCCAGAAGAAGGAATTCAGCATTTCTATAGCCCAGCAGTGCACCCCTGTTTGTTTAAGTGCGTGTCCAGCAGGGCTCATAGCAGGGCCCCATGGTTGCCTGTGGAGGGTGGTCTTGGGAGACCTGCATGCTGAAAAAGCATGCAACAGTAGTGTCCAGAGTTCTGCAGCTGTGGCGTGGGGAAACTCAGTTTTTGCCGATGCACCTGTGGTGGATAAGCATGTGTTCTCAGTGGTGGCACACAGGAGCACCCACAGTGAGTTTGCTAGCACAGGTGCACTGAAACACTCTGAAGGGCCCTGGCACATTTAATCAAGGTGTCTTTTGGCAGGTATCCAGGATGGGTGAATTCAGAATTTCTACTGCCCAGGGGAGTGCATCCTTATTTGTCCAAGATATGACCAAGTGGAGGCTCTCTGCTGCTTCCCAAGGTGCCCCATGGACTGATGGGCTCAGGGGGAGTGAACAACTGTGGCCATTTGCCGGCACTGAGCTCTGATGCACTCTGAGGGGCCCTGGCATTGAAGTTGGGCAGCTGGGTGTGTGTGGGCAATTATTCAGGCAGAGAGAATTCAAAATTTCTACTGGGGGGCAGTGCGCCCTTGTCTGTACAAAATCACACCCAGCTAGGGCTCACAGCGATGCCTAAAAGGAGTCTATGGAGTGGTGTGCCTCAGAGACCTGTGCACTGGAGATGTGTGAATGTGATGTCAGAGCTCTGCTGTTGGGGAGGGGGAGGCTGCACTTACTTCTGGGGGTGCAGTGCTCCTAGAGGTGGAGATCTCCTGGGTCTGTGAGTCTGTGGGTGGGGTAGCAAGATTTTGGCTGGAATGGCTGCCAGGTCACAAGCAGTGTCCCAGACCTGTCTGGGTGGTGGTCCTGATGAGTTCCTAGAAGAGGTCACTCTCCCCTTCAAGATGGCATGGGCTCTGTGTCCAAGTCCAGGGAGTGCCCACAGTGGTGGAAGTCTCTCTTTGTCCCAGAGAGCCTGATCTGCCAGCCTCCACTGCTCCTGCTGGATTTAACTGTCTCTCACTCACACACACACATCATAAACATCCACACACTCTCCTTTCATCCCCTCACTCACTCACTTCCTATCCCTCATGTCCATCCTGCCAGCCACCATTTTATCCTCCCATTGTATCCACCTTTTACTTTTTGAGACAGGGTAGAGGGACCTGGAGAGTGTTATGATAAGCAAAATAAGCCAGTGAGAGAATGACAAATATTACTTGTCCTCACTGATATGTGGAATCTAATGAATAAAATAAACTGATGAACAAGATAGATCCAGAGACATAGAAGCATGGAACAGGCTGTCAAATCTCAGAGGGAAGGTGGAGGTGTGTAGTTGGGTGGGAAGAACTTGAATGTATGTATGCATAACCCATGGACATAGACAATAAAGTAGAGAAGGCCTGGGCTGGGTGGCAGGGGCAGGCTAGAAGAGATCAATGGGGGAAACATACTTTTCACAAGTAAGATTTTAAAACAGTAGAGTATTGAAGGCTCCAACTATTTTTGCTGAACGATTTTTTAAATTTTCTGTTAATGTTTACTTCATATATATTGGGACTCTGTTATTAGGTCCATATATATGTACTAGAGGCCCGGTGCACAAAAAGTTGTGCACTTGGGGGTCCCTCAGCCTGGCCTATGCCCTCTAGCAATCTGGGACCTTTCAGGAGATGTCCACCTGCTGGCTTAGGCCCGCTCCCCAGGGGATCGGGCCTAAGCTGGCAGCCAGACATCCCTCTGGCAGCCTGTGGGCCGTTGGGGGATGCCCACTTGCCAGTGGGAAGCAGGTCTAAGCTGCTCCCACCACCACTGCTGTGCTGGCAGCTGTTAGCCTGGCTTATGGCTGAGCAGAGCTCCCCCTGTGGGAGTGCACTGACCACCAGGGGGCAGCTCCTGCATTGAGCATCTGCCCTCTGGTGGTCAGTGTGTGTCATAGTGACCAGTCATTCCCAGTTGTTCTGCTGTTAGGGTTAATTTGCATATTACCCTTGTATTATATAGGATAATTTCTATACCTTCTTGATGGATTTTTCTTTTTATTGATATACTAGAGGCCTGGTGCACAAAAATTTGTGTACTTGCGGGGGGGGGTCCCTCAGCCTGGCCTGTGCCCTCTCACAGTCTGGGACCCCTTGGGGGATGTCCACTTGCTGGCGTGCCTGGCCAGCCTGGGTGAGGGGCAGAGGGCTGTTTCAGGCTGCCTACAGTCCCTTCAGGGTTCAGATCCCTACTGGGGTGCCTGGCCAGCCTGGGTGAGGGTCAGAGGGCCATTTTAAGCTGCCCACAGCCCTTTTGGGGTTCAGATCCCTACTGGGATGCCTGGTTGGAAGGTGGAATCTGGGATTTATTTAACTTCTATAATTGAAACTTTGTTGCCTTGTTGCCCCTGGCAACCCAAGGTCCCAACCAAGCAAGTATCTGGGATTTGTTTATCTTCTATAATTGAAACTTTGTAGCCTTGAGTAGAGCTCAATGCAGGGCCCTGGCTTCCTCCATTGCCCAGGGCAACTCCAGCTCCGTGGCCGCCGCTATCTTAGTTGAGTTAATTTGCATATTTGCTCCTGATTGGTTGGTGGGTGTGGGTTGTGAGCCTGGCTTGTGGGTGTAAAGAAGTGAGGTTCAAATTGCATATTACTCTTTTATTAGATTAGATAATGTCCTTCTTTGTCTTAAAAAATTTTTACTTAAAATTAATTTTGTCTAATAATAGTGTAAGTACCACAGCACAGAATACCATTTTCCACTTTTTTATTTTCAATGAATTTGTGTCATTTTATCTAAAGTGAGTCATCATTATGGAGCATACAGTCAGATGATTTAAAAATATCCTGTCTGATAATCTCTGCCTTTTATTTGAAGAGTTTAATTTATTTACATTTAATGTAATTAATCACAAGGAAAGTGTTACTTATGCTATTTCACCATTTGTTTTCTATGTGTCATACCTTTTGTTATTCTGTTTCTCCATTATTTTCCTTTGTTTTTTTTAACCAATTTTTTTGTCACATGTCTTTGGGCTGCTCTAACACAATCAAATAGAATGGGTACCTTGTAAGTAATGGAAATTTATTCCTCACAGTTCTGCAGCTGGAAAGTTGAAAACCATTTTGCTGGCAGATTTGGTGTTTAGTGAGGGTCAACTTCCTTTTTGACAGTCATCATTTTCCTGTAACCTCACATGGAGTAGAGTCACGAGTCTCTCTGGGGTCTCTTTTATAAGAGCATTAATTCAATTCATAAGAGCTACACCCTCCTGATTAATTCAAAGTGCCTGCTTCCTAACACCACATTTAGGATTAGGATTCTAACATATGAATTTTGGGGGGACATAAAGATTTCGTTCACTCGTGTGTTTTGATTCTCTCTCATTTTTGGAATATATATGTTGGGTTGTTTTTCATAAGTTTTTAAATTTTATTTTAAATGGTAAGAACATATAACACAAGACTTTCTCTCAATAAAGTTTTAAAGTACTATAGTTCCCCATTATCCAAGGTTTTTGTTTCTCATTCTTCAATAATCCAAAGTTAATGGAAGTTAACAATATTAACTGGAGAATTCCAGATATAAACACTCATAAGTTTAAAACTGTGCACCATTTTGAGCAGTGCAATAAATCTCATGTTATTCCAATCTATCCTACTTCAGATATAAATCACACCTTTGTCCAGAAAATCATTAATCACTTACTAGCTGTCTCAGTTATTGACTATCACTATATTGTAGTTCTTTTTTTAATTTTTATTATAAATTCCTTTTTATTCATACTTTTAATTCATAATCTTTGTTTTTTAAATATAAATTCCCTTTTTCTTAATTCTTCATTGTTTAAAATATGTCTCCTTTTTTCCCCCTTGACCTCTCCCTGGCCATTCCAACCCCCAGCACATACTTTTACCCCCCTATGCTCTGCTTTCATGGGCCATGCTTATATGCATGCATACAAATCCCCTGATTGCTCTCTTATCCCGCAACCTCCCCTATATTCCATCTGAGGTTGGGTGGTCTATTCCATGATTTAATGTCTCTGGATCTATTTCTATTGATCAGTTTATGTTGTTCATTATATTCCACAAAAATGAGTGAGATCATGTGATATTTATCTTTCCCTGACTGGCTTATTTTGCTTAGCATAATGCTCTTCAGATCCATCCATGCTGTTGCAAATGGTAAAAGTTTATTCTTTTTTATAGCAGCGTAGTATTCCATTGTGTAGATGTACCACAGTTTTTTAATGTACTCATCTGCTGATGAGCACTTAAACTATTTCCATATCTTAGATATTGTAAATTGTGCTACTATGAGCATAGTGGGGCACATATCCTATCTGATTGGTAGTTCTTATTTCTTGGGATATATTCCAAGAAGTTGGAACTGGGTCAAATGGGTGTTCCATTTTTTTTTAATTTTTGAGGAAACTCCATACTATTTTCCATAGTGGCTGCACCAATCTGTATTCCCACCAGCAGTGCATGAAGGTTCTTTTTCTCCACATCCTTGCAAACAGTTGTGATTTGTTGATGATAGCCATTCTGACAGGTGAGAGATAGTACCTCATTGTCATTTTGATTTGCATCTCTTGGATGATTAGTGACTTTGAGCATGTTTTCATATGTTTCTTGGCCTTCTCTATGTCCTCTTAAAAAGTGTCTTTTTAGGTCCTTTGCCCATTTTTTGATAGGTTTATTTATCTTCTTTTGTTAACTTGTATGAGTTCTATATAAATTTTGTGGATTAAACCATATAAATTTTGTGGGATATAACATTGGCAAATATATTCCCCATGCAGTGGGATTTCTTGTTATTTAGTTGATGGTTTCTTTTGCTGTGAAAAAGCTTTTTATTCTGATGTAGTCCCATTTGTTTATTTTCTCTTTAGTTTCCAATGTTCAAGGATTTGTACCGGTAAAGATATTGCTATGACAGTCTGATATTTTTCTGCCTTTGGAGTCTTCTAAGATTATTATGGTTTCCCATCTTACATTTAAGTCCTTTATCCATTTTGAGTTTATTTTTGTGTATTGGGTAAGTTGGTCGTCTGGTTTCATTTTTTTGAATGTGTCTGTCCAGTTTTCACAACACCATTTATTGAGGAGAGTGTCTTGATTCCGGTATATGCTCTTGCCTTCTTTGTCAAATATTAATTGAGCATAATGGTTTGGGTTGATTTCTGGGTTCTTTGTTCTGTTTCATTGGTCTATATGTGTTTTTGTTGTTGTTGTTGTTGTTGTTGTTGTTGTTTTTTGCTGTGTGTGTGTGTGTGTGTGTGTGTGTGTGCCAGTACCAGTCTGTTTTGAGAATAGTGGCTTTGTAACACAGCTTGATATCTGGTATTGTGATTCCCTCCAACTTTGTTTTTTTGTCTCAGGATTGCAGTGGCTATTCTGTTTCTTATTATTCCATGTAAATTTTTAGAGAGTATGTTCTAGGTCTATTAAATATGCTGTTGGTATTTTAATGGGGTTGCATTGAATCTATAGCTTGCTTTGGGTAGCATGGACATTAAAAAAAAATTTATTGATTTTTTTTTACAGAGAGGAAGGGAGAGGGATAGAGAGTTAGAAACATCAATGAGAGAGAAGCATTGATCAGCTGCCTCCTGCATACTCCCTACTGGGGATGTGTCTGCAACCAAGGTACATGCCCTTGACCGGAATTGAACCTGGGACCCTTCAGTCCACAGGCTGACGCTCTATCCACCGAGCCAAACCGGTCAGGGCATAGCATGGACATTTTAATGATGTTGATTCTACCAATCCATGAACATGGTATACTCTTTCATTTATTTATGTCTTCCTTTTTCTTTTCTTTTTCAATGTTCTGTAGTTTTCTGAGTAGAGGTCTTTTATCTCCTTAGGTTTATTCCTAGATAACTTAATTTTTTATTGCAATGATAAATGGAATTGTTTTTGTAGTTTCTCTTTCTGTAAGTTCATTATTGGTGTATAAAAAAGCCATAGATTTCTGGGTGTTAATTTTGTATCCTGCTACATTGTCAAATTCATTTTTTGAGGCTAGCAGTTTTTTTGATGAAGTGTTTAGGGTTTTCTATGTACAATATCACGTTATCTGCAAATAATGACAGTTTTATTTATTTTTCTCCAATTTGAATGCCTTTCATTTATTCTTCTTGTCTCATTGCTATTGTTAGCACTTCCAGTACCACACTGAACAGGAGTGGTGAAAGTGGTTGTTCCTGTTCTTAGGGGAAATGGATTTAGCTTTTGCCTATTTAGCATGATGTTGGCTGTAAGTTTGTCCTATAAGGATTTTATTATGTTGAGGTATGATCCCTCTATTCCCACTTTGCTGAGAGTTTTTACCATGAATGAATATTGGGTTTTGTCAAATGCTTTTTCTGCTTGATTGATATGATTATGTGATTTTTATCTCTCAATTTGTTTATGTGATGTATCACATTTATTGATTTGTGGATATTGTACTATCCTTGCATCTCTGGTATAAATCATACTTGGTCATGATGTATGATCTTTCTGATGTAATGCTGGATCTGATTTGCTAAAATTTTGTTGAGTATTTTGGCATCTGTGTTCATGAGAGATGTTGGCCTATAATTCTCTTTCATTGTGTTGGCTTTGACTGGTTTTGGTATTAAGGTAATGCTGGCTTCATAGAATGAACTGGAAGTGTTCCTCTTGAAATTTTTGGAGTAGTCTGAGGAGGATAGGTTTTATTTATTCTGAGGTGGGTCTCTTGAAAACAGCAAATATATGGGTCATGTTTTCTTATCCATTCATCTATCCTATTTCTTTTGATTGAAGCATTTAATCTATTTATGTTTAAGTTTATTATTGATAGTTACTTGTCTGTTGCCATTTTTATTCTTTATGCCTATGTTCTTTCTTCCCTTTCTTTTAATTCTTTTTATAGCAGTCCCTTTAGCATTTCTTGCATTGCTTTATTTGCAAGCAGTGGTAATAAACTCCCTTTGCCTTTTTTTTGTCTGCGAAGCTGCTGATTTCACCTTCAATTTTGAATAACAGCCCTGATGGGTATAGTATTCTTGGATTCAGTCACCTGGTTTGCATTACTTTGTGTATTTAATTCCCTTCCCTTTGGCCTTATGTGTTTCTGTTGAGAAATCACTTTATAGTCTAATGGGAGATCCATTTTAGTTAACTTTCTGTCTCTCTCTGGCAGCCTTTCAGATTCTTACTTTGTCACTGATTGTTTGCCAATTTAATATGACGTGTCTTGGTGCCAGTCTTTTTGGACTCATCTTTTCTGGAACTTCTTGGATTGCTGTGACTTTCTTCTTACCCAAATCAGGGAAGTTTTCTGTCATTATTTCTTCAAATAGGTTTTCTATTCCTTGCTCAGCTTCCTCTCCTTCTGGCACCTCTGTTATGTGGATGTTATTTTGTTTCCTGTTGTCCCAAAGCTGTCTTAGACTCTCCTCCTGCTTTTTAAGTTTTTTTTCCAGTTGCTGCTTTTCTTTGTATTTTTTTACTACCTTGTCTTATAACTCACTGATTTGTTTCTCAGCTTTTTAAAGT
The DNA here is from genome assembly GCA_004026665.1 of Murina feae. Classification (NCBI taxonomy): domain Eukaryota; kingdom Metazoa; phylum Chordata; class Mammalia; order Chiroptera; family Vespertilionidae; genus Murina; species Murina feae. The sequence goes on along the minus strand of PVJC01016207.1, from coordinate 3,263 downwards.
CTACTGTTGAAAGCTTCCATTGTGTTCTTTATTGCAGCTATATCATTTTTCATTTCCTTTTGGTTCTTACACATGGTGAATCTCTCATCCAGCCTTTTTAGCATCCTTATAACCTTTACTCTGAATTCTTTCTCTGACAAATTGCTTGCCTCCATTTCATTTATTTCATTTTATGGTGATTCCTCCTTTTCTTTGATATAGGAGTTGTTTCTCTGTCTCCTCATTTTTGCTGTTCCTTTGTGATTGTTTCTATGTATTAGATAAAAATGCTATGCCACCCAGATTTTTTGAATTTGTCTTATATAGTAGGTGTTTTGGGGGACTCAGTCATGCAGTCTCTCTTGTTTTCTGGACTGAGTATTCTAGGTATGCCCCCTATTTGAGATATTCATCTTTATTTAATGCAGTTGTGTCTTGAACTGTTATTGTCCTGTTGTGTATGGAGACTCCTCTCAGGATGCCTGGCTTGGTGGCTCTCTCTCTACCACATAGTGCCAGCCACTATGGAGGTGTTGACCGAACAGCACAAAATACAATACAACAAGACAAGACACAAAATAAACAGAACATGAATGTACACAAGACACCTATAACCCCAATATGAGTGACCACCAGAGAAAAGAAAATTAGGAGAGAGAAAAGAGAGCAAAAATGATAGTAAGAAAAGAAAAAAAAGGGAAAGAAAAAAAACCTGGAAAGATAAAAACTATGGGAAGAAAATACCACAAAGTAAACATATAAACCAAAAAGCACAAACAAAAAACACTCAGAAAAAGGGAAGGGGCATAATCTGTAGAAGCAGAACTTAAATACAGAAAATAAGTTTAAGTAATTGGATGAGTAGGGGAAGGACCATCATTTAGTATGGAGGATGTATAAAAAAGATGAGTGGATAAGAAGAAAAAAATTAAAATTATTTATTTATTTATTTATTTATTTAATATTTATTCTTTTTTTTTGAAAAGGAGTATAGAGGAGAGAGCAGTTAGGCCTGCATCTAGGAAGTGAAACTAATTTAAAAATTAGGAGAAGAGCAAAAGAAAATAAATTGACTAGGGATGAAGGAGAAAAGAGAAAGGGAAATGGAATAGGAGCAGGGAAGAAGAAATTAGATATATGAATAAGCCAACAGAGACTACAATAACAATAACATCAATGAAGCAGATAAAGAAGATTAATTTTTTAACAAGGGGTAAAAATAAAGGAAAGACAAAAGGTAAAATGGGGACAGGAGAAGAAAAAACAGGTTGAAAAAGTGAGAAGTGAGGAAGAAAATAAAAAATAAGATACAATAAAACAAAAATATAATAAAGACAAAAATAATACTGGAAAATTTCTTTAAAAAAATAAAAAATGAAGTGTCATTAACTTCTGCTGAGTTTTAGTGCCCTATGGGGTTTGGTTTAGTACCCTACTCTTCTGTTCTGTCTGCCAATTTTGGGCTTCCAGTTAGGTATTTATGTGCTGACCCCTGTCAGGAACTGTCTTTGGCATTTAGCACCATGCTGAAGTTCCAAGAGATCCACTACTCCTCTGCATCTGTCCCCACAGACCTTGGATGCAAGTAGGCAGGACCAATCTGCCCACTGTGCTTGTCTGTCAGCTGTCAATCTTAATCACACTAGCATCTGTTTCTGACAGGGCTTTAGGTTTGGGTGATGCTGTTTCACTTTTTGGGAATCAGATAGATTCCCTGCCCCGCCCTGCCTCCCCCCCCCCCCCCCCCCCCCCCCCCCCCCCCCCCCCCCCCCCCCCCCCCCCCCCCCCCCGCCCCTTATCCAGACCTACTCCTCCATGAATGGCCCAAAATATTACTCTGGCCTTGGTTGGTCAGAGATTCTTGTATGAAGACCAGTGGGGTTGGCTGCAGCCTGGAGTTTTTATCAGTCTTGTTCCCAGAATAGTGGTATGCAGGTCCTTCTTCCAACCCAGCCACTGAAGGCTCTTTGGAGCTATTCAGAGCCTTTATTTCCTTTGTATAGCTTAAAATTCAGGCAGGGTGTGGCAGGCTGTATTTCCTGATTGGAGGCTACTGGGAGGGGCTGGCTCTTCAGGAGAGAAATTGCTGCTTAGGTTTGAAAGGTTATGAATGGACATGTCTCCCTGCTCTGCTCCCTCCATAGCCTCTCCTCATGTATCATAAATCTGTGCCTCTACCTGCACTGCAGTCTTGGGTGAATGTTTGAAATTGAAAAGTGCTATGTACTGGGTTTAGTGAACAAAGGCAAAACAACCATAAAACTGCATCTCCCCCCCTCCCCCCACCCCTGCAATTGTGCTGCTAGGGCCGCTTTTCAGGATGTAGCCTTTTGTGACTGTGATTTTAGATCTAGATTTTTCAACCTCCAACAGCCCTGTGCCTTTTTCTTTTCATAATTGGGTGTCAGGCCTGTCACCAAGGGACATGGCTTCAGTGCCATGCTGCTTCCTCTTCACCCTCTCAGCCTGGTGGTTGTGTGTTCCTTTCCAGCCCAGATCCCCATTCCTACCATTTTCCAGTCATCCTCTGCCCTTCCTTGTTGTGAACTGTCTTCTCAGCTGTATTTAATTTGTTAATACCTGGTGGCTGTTCTCTGATTAGTTGGTTTTCCTATTTGGCTTCTGGATGGGGTGCACGAAATGTCTGCCCGTTTGGCAGCCATCACACACACACACACACACAAAGTGTTGTAGTTATTATGTCCAAGTAACCCATACTTTACTAATTGTGGCTTTAAAACACAAGAGTAGTGATGCTGGAAATTTGGACATGCCAAAGAAAGTCCATGAAATGCATCATTTAATAGAAAGTTATGTATGTAAAGTTAAAATACCAATATATGTAGTGGTTTCTACTTTGTGGTTTCAGACATCCCCTGGGCCTACTGAAATGTGTTCCCAGTGAATAAGCAGGTAGTGCTGCAAACTACATTATTGTTGACTATAGGTACAATGTTGTACAACAGCTCTCTAGAGTTGATTCATCTTGCTTAACTGAAATTTCGTGATAATTGATTAGTTACTCCTCTTTTTTGTCTTACCCTCAGCCCCTGGAAGCCACCATGACACTTTTTTTTTTTTTTTTTGAAATAGAAAACATTAAAATATTTTAATATCTAACAAAATATGTATTCACAAACAGTGTTCATAGCAGCTTTATTCATTATAGCTCCAAACTGAGAAAAATATCAAAAATATTTAAAATATTCTGCACATTTCATTTACTTGAGGGAACGTATGAGGATTTTGCTGTCCTGATAGTGTACCTACAGTTCCATGATTGT
>PVJC01016206.1:0-34011 GCA_004026665.1 Murina feae | reverse complement strand
GGCTGGCCTGACCACGAGGCGGGGTTTTTCCTGCTTTCTGGTGGCTGGAGGAAGATGGGCAGTAGGCAAGCTTGGGAGGCAGGCAGCACCCAGCCCTGGCCACAGCTCAAAAAAGAGAACAACATGCAGGGGAGGGCAAGAGTCTGAGAGATCAACATAGAGGGGGTGCCTGCTCCAAGCCTTGATGGTGTGCCTGGGGGCAGGTCCCCAGTGACGACACACACACACACACACACACACACACACACAAGGCACCTGGCAGACTGGGGCCATCATAGGACATCCACTGAGGGGTCCCAGACTGTGAGAGGGCACCGGCCAGGCTGAGGGACTCCCTCCACCCCGAGTGCACAAATTTTTGTGCACCGGGCCCCTAGTAATATATAAATACAAGACAATCGAGTTTTTACATGGGGATTCAGCGTGATGATTTTACCCCATGTGCTTATTTTGAAAAATTATTTCTAGAAGTAATCTCTATTTTTTTTTGTGTTGGCCACCTACCTTCAGAAAGGTTGAAACTTGATTATGCATAGTAACCTGTTTTTGTATGCTATTAGGAAAATAAAAATGCTACATTTTGGTACTTTTATTGATTAAAATTCTCCCACAGGATTTTTCTCTAAGCAAACTTGATAATGTTCTTTTTGGAAATTAACCCAAACAGAACAGATGTCTTTTCTGGGTGTCAAGCCATTCTTTATACTGCCTGTATTAGTTTTCTGCTGCTGTGTAACAAATTATCAAAATCTTAACAACTTAAAACAACACATGCTTATTATCTCACAGTTGTGAAGGTCAGCAGACCATGTAGACACAGCTGAGCTCTATGCTCAGAGTCTCCCAAGGATGAAATTAAGACACTGGCCTGGTTGGGCCATATTGTGGAGCTTTTAGGAAGTAATCCACTTTCCAGCTCATTCAAGTTGTTGGCAGAGTCTAGTTCCTGGGATTGTAAGACTGAGGTCACCATTTCTTTGCTGGCTATCAGCAGAAAGCTGCTCTTATTTCTAAAGCTTGCCCTGCATTCCTTCTCATGTGGCCTCTTCATTGTAGAGAAAGCAATGGAGCAATGTGTCCTTCTAATGCTTTGAGTCTTTCTGACACCATCTGGTGAACATTTTCTGCTTTTAGGGACTCATGTGGTTCAATCAGGCCCACATGGATAATCTCCCTCTCTTAAAGTCAACTGTGCCATCTAATCTAATAAAAGAGTAATATGCAAATTAACCATCATTCTGAGACACCCAAGCCACCCCACCAGACAAGCCATGCCCACCAGCCAATCAGAGCGGCTGTATGCAAATTAACCCAGCAAAGATGACGACCAGCAGCCACAGAGCTAGAGGAAACAGGAGGCTTCCATTGCACCAGCGAAGGAGTTGAAACTGCCTGCCTAGGTTGGCCAGGCCTCTGCTCAAGGCAATAATCTTTCAATTATAGAAGCCACAGAGCTGAAGCAAACAGGAGGCTTTGTTGCCTAACTAGGCCTCCACTCAAGGCAACAAAGTTTCAATTTTAGAAGATAAATAAACCCAGAAACCTGATTCCAGCCAGCAGACTCTCAATGCAGGAGCTGCCCCTGGTGGTCAGTGCACTCCAACAGCGGGAGCTCTGCTCAGCCACAAGCCAGGCTGCCAGCTGCCAGTACAGCATTGGTGGTGGGAGCCTCTCCCGCCTCCTCATCAGCACTAAGGATGTCTGACTGCAGCTTAGGCCTGCTCCCTGCTGGCAAGTGGACATCCCCCGAAGGCTCCCAGGCTGCAAGAGGATGTTTGATTGCTAGCTTAAGCCCGATCGCCCGGGGAGCGGGCCTAAACCAGCAGTAGAAATCCCCCAAAGGTTCCCAGAGAGGGCACAGGCTGGGCTGAGGGATCCCCTCGAGTACACAAATTTTTGTGCACAGGGCCTCTAGTTTTTGCATAAGAAAACAGGCTTAGGCAGCTAAGTCCCTTGTGGTGCCATGACATGAACCCATATCTTACTCTTGGAATTTCATTCTTAACTGACTCATTATTAGTCTGTCTACACCTATGATCTTTCAATAGTAATCTTATAAAATAACCAATCATTAAATTAGCTAAACATATAAAAATTTCAAAATTACATTTAGTTAAAATTTAGTATGTTGTTAATCTTAGCTATATTATTTTATATGAACAATATATAAAGCACTCTTAAGTATGCTGTAAAACCAAATAAATAATTGGAATTTTCAATAATAAGTAAATTTTACCATACTTTAAATGCAAAAGAAGAGCTACTGTCATTGTCATGACATGCATTTTGAATTAAGTTTCTAGTAGAAATGTTTATTTGAACCTAGTAAAGGTCACAATTGGCAAGATATCTTCACATGTGTATTATTTAAGGTACCATGTCTAACATCTGGGCAGAGCATTCAGAGAAAAAGGGCCTTCCTTGGTGGATGAATTAGAAAAAGGCGCCCTGTCTTCTGAGCTGACACTTGAGTAGTGAAATTTGACCAGCTTTCACCACCCACACCCTTGGCAGTTTGTCCCATGTACACACAACTCTGACAGCCATAGGCACAGGCCCAATCCAAGCCCTGCATATTCCCCAAGCCCACCTTTTGAACAGCAGCACTCATTTGCAAAACTACATGAAGTATGCATTCTTTGTTGTGGCATAAGTTGCTGGCTTGTGCAGAGTCCAGTATCTGTCCAATGCCTTTCGTTAGATTAAATACTCAGGAGACTGGTTTATTAAGATACCAGTGGAAATGTTTTACAAATAACAGTGTAGCTAGTAATTTTGAATTTCATAGGTGTTAATTTAGAGGAACTTTTGCACTGCACCTTTGATTAGACTTTGTACATTAATTTTTTTCTAGTGTGTAATTTATCTATAGAAACACAAAGAGGGAAAAAGTTAGAAAAAGAATCCTTTGGATATTTCTAAATTTTCCAGTTTACATTTTAAAACTAAACTTAAAAATTAAAACTCAAAACACAAGAATAAAGAATTTCCTGTATATACAAGTTAACAATAATAAACACTATCATTCAAAAGTTGGGCTATTTTTTTTCACATTTAATGTAGAATTTATGAATTCCCATAAACCATTCATGTTTCACTTAGCACTCTTTTGAGCCTTTTGAGTACTAAAACATTTGTTTTAGTGCAGCACATTAGTATTTAGTATTTCCAAAGTAAGAGGCTATATTACTCATTGTCTTGAAAGAAAATAATAGTTGCTTTCACTTTTATGTCATAAGCAGTAATGACAAAACAAAAACAAAAACAGCACAAAAAACCTTAAAAAAGTCATTGCCTCAGAAAAAACATCTGTTTTCTTCAATAGCCACAGTTTGTGACTTTCATTTATAGGGTTTTGCTTCTAATCTCAAAATTTATTATAACAGTCAAACATTTGGGATATGAATCTAGAGGAGCCTGGGTCAAAGTCCAGGCCGACAGATTGCTACTACTGCTCGCAGGTAAGCAATAAAAACTCAGTGACTTGTCATAACATCCAGTACTTAAACCTTTTTAAAGGTCTGATTTATTAGTTTACCTGAAATCTTTTCTCAAATTAAACTTTTAGTGACCAAAAAATTTCTAATTTGATTTAAAAATTTTATTTATCCTTTAATTCCTCTTTAGGATCAAGTGGTTTATTATTTCTGTTTTTTAATATATATTTTATTGATTTCAGAGAGGAAGGGAGAGGGGGAGAGAGAGAGAGGAACATCAATGATGAGGGAGAATCATGGAGCGGCTGTCTCCTGCACACTGCATACTGGGGATCAAGCTCACAATCAGGCATTTGCCCTGAAGGGAATTGAACCGTGACCTCCTGGTTCATAGGTTGATGCTCAACAACTAGGTCATGCCGGTAGGGCTCTTTTTAATTAAATAAAACATATAACATAGTAATCACCATAGATGACACTGTTAGCCAAAGTTATTTCACTGCTTAACCATGAAACATACCCAATATTGAAACAATACCAAACATTCATTCGTCGAAACAAAAGAACACAACATATTCTAGAGTGAAAAAGCACAAAAGATTAATCAGAAACCTTAAATGGAAGTAATTTGTATCCTACACTTGACAAATAAAATATGGTAATCATGAATTTACTTTTAAGCTTCTCCACAGAAGCCGTGTTAGCCAGATACTGTTATCCATCCACAGTTAATTTAATCTTCTGCACCTTCTTCATGTGCTGTGGTGGGTGTTCAATAAATATTGATGTTTAGAAACTGATGGAAGAGCAGTACCAAAGAATTGCTCAAGGATCCAGGAGTCCAGAGAGTAAATGAAGTAGAATAACTCATTATATTGGCATTCCACTTGATTAAGAATCTAATGCTTTGATTGTTTTTCTTACAATCAGGCAAAGTGTGTGTGTATGTGTGTGTGAATTTCCAGATGATAAGCATCCTGACCAAAAGCCACAGGACTCATCTAAATTATGTATCTACACTGATTTACTTTGTCAACTAAATGCCAAAAAGCCCCAGGGTACTATGAGTGGTTTTAGGCTTGGTCTTCAGGCTTAAGATGCATTCATGTCATTCCTTGGCCTCTAAGAGGTAAAGGGTAGTGGAAAAAGGACATATTGCTATTTTCCTTTGATTTGCATGGTTTTCCTTTCCCATTTTTATCCTGAAAAGTGGTTTTGTAAACTTTCTCCAGTTTGTATATTACATATTCTAAAGTTAAAGAGAAAGGCTGCATTCACTTTTTTGACAGTTGTTGGTTTTTGTACTCCACTGGCAAAAAAGAGAAATGAGAGATGTGATTGGACAACACAAGCGGACATTCCCTCTTGTATCTGGATAACTTAATAATGAGAACTGACAGGCCCATTATTCTGAATCCAGTGAGGAACTATACAATTGCTTAAGTTCTTTCCTTTGTGAACTTGGGTTCATACATCATTATGCAAGGTTATCATTGCTTTGATGAATATATTTTTGTTTATTGTTGCCTTTTGGGACTATTTAAAGGTCTACAAGTTGACTAATGTCACGACATTAAAAAAATTATAGTTTGAAAAGAAAATGAGTAAACTGGAGAAAATTCTCAGGGGTAAAGAAGTGTTGTCACTTGCAGAAGTGTCAGGTACCATGCACTGAAGCTAATTAAGAAACTCAGCTATATCATGTTCTAAAATGACTGATGAGTGCTTTTTATATAGCAAAAAAATTATATTGAATAGGAAACTGTTCGGGCTTGAGTAGATAGCTGTTTTATTTTTTTAAAAATATACTTTATTGATTTTTTACAGAGAGGAAGGGAGAGGGATAGAGAGTTAGAAACATTGATGAGAGAGAAACATCGATCAACTGCTTCCTGCACACCCCCCACTGGGGATATGCCCGCAACCAAGGTACATGCCCTTGACCAGAATCGAACCCGGGACCCTTGGGTCCGCAGGCCGACGCTCTATCCACTGAGCCAAACCGGTCAGGGCTAGATAGCTGTTTTTTAATAGAGAAAGTAGAATACCAAAATAAAGCAATGTAATCTGGCAGCAGTAGAGTTATGGAAACCACTGGAAATTTTATTGAAAAGTTGACTTAGTTAATATATGGTGAATTAGGTAACATAAAGGAATTTATTCCAAAAAATAGTTTTTGAAATCAGATCATTTTATTTTTATGAGAGATATCACTAAACTATCATTCTATTTTATTATGTAGCACACAAGTGACTAGAAAATATCATAAAGTAAAGGAATATATTAAAAGTATGTAGCAATGCAAAATGAAGGTTTGGATTTTGTTTTGATAGTCTATGAGTTCAAAGCTCAGCAGTTATCTCATGTTAGTCAAGAATGGGTGTATAACTTTTTAAAAAAATATATATTTTATTGATTTTTTACAGAGAGAAAGGAAGAAGGATAGAGAGTTAGAAACATCGATGAGAGACAAACATCAATCAGCTGCCTCCTGCACACCCCCCTCTGGGGATGTGCCTACAGCCAAGGTACATGCCCTTGACCAGACTTGAACCTGGGACCCTTCAGTCCACAGGCCGATGCTCTATCCACTGAGCCAAACTGGTCAGGGCGGGTATATAACTTTTAAGAACAAAAGTTAACTGAAGTCATGCCAAGTTTGATTACATAAAACTTAGTGGTATTAAAAATACCACTTAAAAAGAAAATTTTCATGTATCAATTATCAATCCTAGAGGCAAGAAATTGTTAATTCTATCTAGTGTTTAGAAAAATGTTGAGAAGTTGGATTGTGTGACAGTTGCCCTTTACACACTGCTCTATCACTTGTTTTTAGTGTTATCATTGGGATCATGAATGTAGAGTGGAGACACCATCACTAGCTGTGATGATCCCTTCTTATTAAGAGACTTTTGCATCAGGGATGAGGAATGGGGAATGGGAAGGGAGATCAGACCACTCCCAAAATGCAGAGGAGCTTGGAGCTCAGATTTGAGCTTGACTGCTAGACAGAGCAGCTGTGTGATTTGGGGAAGTTGCTAAAACTGGGCCTTCGTTTGGTCATCTCTCCCATGGGAATGATAATAATACGTGTTCTTAGGGTTAATGAGAGGATTAAATACACATTATAATTGAGAATCACTTAGCAAAGCATCTGGCACACATAAAGTGCTATATTTTCTGTAATAATAATAATAATAATAATAATAATAATAATTAAATAGCTAGAGGCCTGGTGCACAAAACTTATGCAGTCAGGGGGTGGGGGGACCCCTCAGCCCAGCCTGCACCCTATCAGTCTGGGAGCCCTTGGGGGATGTCCAAATGATTGCTTAGGCCCACTCCCCACAGTGGACATCTTTAGCACTGCTGCAGAGGTGGGAGAGGCTCCTGCCCCTGCCGCTGCACTCCCCAGCTGTGAGCCCAGCTTCTGGCTGAGTGGGGCTGACCACTACTGACCATCAGGGGGAAGCTCCTGCATTGAGTATTACCCTGTTTGGTTGATTTGCATATTAGCCTTTTATTATATAGGATTTGAGAGAGCTACTAGGTTTCATTTTAAACTATGTATAATAGAATGCCTTTTCACACCAAATTCTTATAATGCAATGAGAACAAATTAGTTATGGATGAATTCCAACAAAGCTAAAAACTCTAAACCAATGCAAATATAGATTCTCTTAATTTTAAAATTCCTTCCTTATAGGGAGATAATATAAGTTATACCTCATTAATTCATTCAACATATATTTATTGACCACCTAATGTATGTGAGGTATTAGTTTAAATATGGGGAAGATAACAATGAACAAATATTATATGAAGGAATAATCTTTCTGGTCAGATGACTGGTAAATTTTTAACACGGAGCACATGGTTCATGGGGATAAATCTGTCTACATTTTTATAATGTGGGTCTGAGAGAAATATAAAGGTAAAAGTGCCTGAAAACCAAAAACTAAAGGTACCAAAAGTTGGGAAGGCATGTCATAGGCAGGTAGGAAGAATACAGAGGTAAACTTCGTTATTCCAAAAATGTGCTCAGGCCTATACCATGTATGTGAATAAAGTTCTCGTCTGTTCTCTCCTCCTCCCTCTTTATTCATCCTGGGACTGACTCACATGGTTCTGGGTGGATCACAATAGGTATTCAGAGAATGCCAGAGGGTCCTAACTGATGCACAACATTATTTCTCTTATAAGTATTAATACTGTACACAATCTACTTGCAAAGAAAAGATTTTGGAGCACAATGCATTTGCAGGTTGGAGTCTATATTTCTATTATTATGATGATAATTTTCTGGTTCTGATACTGAGTGTCATGAAGACAGAAGAATAAATTTGATGTTTTCTTTATCTTTATGTATCCTACATCCATTTTTTCCTGTATAGTTATTACATAGGTTGCAGATATTAACCTTATTTTCAATATGAGTTCCAAAATGACTTAAAGGAGAACAAAAGAAACAAATGGGTGGTTTATACTTGAAAAGAGATTAGTTTACATGGCTTCAAATTGGAGTGAAGAGATTTGCATGTAAGCAAAAACAAGAGAATAAAAGAGAGAAACATGGTCTACTCCTTTCTCCATAACCTGCTACCACTGGGGTCATTACATGGCACTACTTTAAAATATAATCTTTGTCTCAGTTAAAAGAGAAATGCCAAGGGGAAATGAAACGCAAAAGGTTATTTGTTATTCTAGGAGCAAAACTTTTCTGGAAGACTCTAATTAGCAAATTTGTTTGATTTTTTTTATTTCCCATGTTAATCAACAAGGGTTATTATTTCAAAGTTAGCCTTTACTTGGTTCTATTAGCTACCATCTTTACCCTTTGTACCACCATTGTCTGAAATAATTATTTAAGTAACTAATAATAAAAATATTGTGTGATTTCCATAAATAAACAAATAAACACAAAATGCTCAATTTATAATGTTAAAATAAAAATTTCTGAGGGAGCAATGTTACATAATAGTTCTTGTCATCTAGCTACTCTGAATGAAACCTCCAATGAAGTAAAATCAAGTTTTCTTGCATATGAACTTATTTTAGAAATATTCATTTGACATTCCTGATTTTCTATAGAATTTTCCTGGTGCTGTTTGGCATTTGGTTTCAGCCACTAGCCTTATCTTCACCATACAGCTCTTAACTAATTTTATAAAAGAGACTGAAATCTTATACATGTCTTTTTGTGAATTTGCTTCCAGAACACGCACATTAACATTGCAAAATGTTGGATGTCCAGATATGTCTCACACTTTTCATTTATTTATAGCTTAAAGGCTGGCAAACTTTCAGACATGAAAGTTTCTGGGTTCCTGATGGGGAAATGGGTGGCAAAGTGGAATTATATAACCAATCCCTCTGTCAAAAATATCTTCTCTGTTCGTTACGCTTGTTCATTACTTTAATCAGTATAGTCAGATTCTTTCCTCCTATGGATTGACCTGAACACTGAGGAACTGAGATTTGAGGGAGTCAATGTGGTTAAAGGAAGAAGGAACAATTGTGTGTGTGTGTGTGTATGGAGACGCACACCATACAAAAACAATACAAGGCAGTATGAAGGAATGAAATAATGTGAGTTGAGAGAAAGTAGGACCCTAGTCAGGAGATGGGTTGTGAAAAGAAGGTGACAGATTGTCAAGATGAGTTATTCTTGATGTTTACCCAGGTCCTAGGGGCAGAAACAGCTTTGAGAGCCACTGAAAACCAGGAATGTCCTCATTATCAGAATTTGTTCTAACATGTTTTGTTGGGAAAAACCCTAGAGGACAGAGAATATGGAAGGAGACTATTTTTTACCAGTGCCAAATAAAATAGTCAAAATTCTTTTCTTGACAAGATAGAAATAATAAAATAACCACATTTGATTGGTTCTAACTGAACTGAGTGTTTTGCATGATATGCATTAATATTTATACTCTTTGTAGTACCAGACATCTGTATAAAATGTGATGAAGTACTTATTAGCTATGTACTGATTTTCTTCATGATCTCATCTTCACATTCAGACTGAAATTTCCCAGCTGTGACTTACAGAAATGCTTGCTTATGTGCTCTGTCATTCACACTTCTTATTTCAACAAATATTGACTAAGCATCTACAGCATTTTAAGGAATATATTTAGGTACAAAAGATATAGCAGTGAACATGGTGTCTTTTTAAAATTTATAGTCTGAGGAAGGCAGGTATTAAACCCTAAATTACACTAATGACATCATTTAATGGCCATTGTTAAGATGGAAGAAGAACTACAATGTGTCATGAGAACATTTAACAGTGGGAAACAAACCTTATCTGGGGAGCCAAGGAACACTTTGCTGGCAGTGGTCAAAAGGTTAGGGGTCAAAGAGTCAGAGACAGAGCAACAATGGTCTCAGCAAAGGGAAAACATAGGTGAAGACTCTGCTATGTTTTTTTAAACTTTTAATTTTAAAATAATTATAGGAGGACAGCAAGATGGCGGCATAAGGTAAACACCGTAAATGCAGCCGTGAACAACTATTTCAGAATATCCACGAAAAGAAAACACGGACACCACTCACACCCACAGGAAGGTTGGCTGAGTGAAAATTCTACAACTAGAAAGAAAATGAGACTCAGAGGAGTGGTGGAAGCAAAATACAGAGGTACGGAGGCATCCGCACGGGGTTTGGGGAGAGGGTTGGCACCGGAGGACGCTGTTCTTTTTCAAATCGGAGAGAGCCACAAGCTCCCGGCGGCTTTAAACTCCAGTTCTAGGTGAGTTTCTGAGGACCTAGATGCACACCCAGAGAAGGGGGACTGACTGGCACTGGGAGTAAATCCAAAGTGGGTTTCTCTTAGCATTGCTTGCAGCAATTACCGTGGGACACAGAGACCCAGTGTCTCTTAGCGCAGGGCTGAGAAGCAGCCATAGCTATTTGCTCTGCTCTGCAAACTCCCCGAGGCCCCGCCCCTCCCAAACTGTGTCAGAGGCTTTTGCATATAAAAGGCTGAGTAGCCTAAGGCAAAGGCTAAATCAACACCTCCTTAAAGATACAAGAGCCAGCCTCACCCAGTGACCAGAGTGGGACCATCCTAAATAAAACTCAGATCCACAAGGAACACACTCAGGGCAGATGCAGTGAGCACAAAACCCCACTGAAACAACTCTTGCCCCATAAGGGTGTCTCCAGCACAGAAGTTCTCCCACTGTAGACACAGCTGACTCTCATAACCAAGTGGCTTAGAGGTTAATCCCTCTCAGTGATCACCTAACTCAGAAAGGGAAGCAGCCAAAATGCGGAGACAAAGAAACAGATCACAAATGACAGAAATGGAGGAAAGAAAATGACAGGATCTAGAGTTCAAAACCACAGTTATTAGGTTTTTCAAGAATTTTCTAGAGACTGCTGATAAATTTAGTGAGACCCTCAATAAATCTAATGAGATCCTCAAGGATATGAAAAAGGACCAACTAGAAATTAAGCATACACTGACTGAAATAAAGAATATACAGAGATCCAACAGAAGATGAGAGGATCACAAGAATCAAGTCAAAGATATGAAATATGAAGAAGCAAAACCCACCCAGCTGGAAAAGCCAAAAGAAAAAAGAAAAGAAAAGAAAAAAAGGTTCAAAAAGTATGAAGATAGTGTAAGGAGTCTCTGGGACAACTTCAAGCATACCAACATCAGAATTATAGGCGTGCCAGAAGAAGACAAAGAGCAAGATATTGAAAACCTATTTGAAGAAATAATGACAGAAAACTTCCCCCACCTGATGAAAGAAATAGACTTCCAAGTCCAGGAAGCACAGAGAACCCCAAACAAAAGGAACCAAAGGAGGACCACACCAAGACACATCATAATTAAAATGCCAAGAGCAAAAGACAAGGAGAGAATCTTAAAAGCTGCAAGAGAAAAGCAGTTAGTTATCTACAAGGGGGCACTCCATACGACTGTCAGCTGATTTCTCAACAGAAACTTGGCAGGCCAGAAGGGAGTGGCAAGAAATATTCAAAATGATGACTAGCAAGTACCTACAGCCAAAATTACTTTACCCAGAAAAGCTATCATTCAGAATTGAAGGTCAGACAAAGAGCTTCATGGACAAGAAAAAGCTAAAAGAGTTCATCACCACCCAACCAGTGTTATATGAAATGCTGAAAGGTATCCTTTGAGAAGAGGAAGAAGAAAAAAGAAAGTAAAAATTATGAACAACAAATACATATCTATCAACAAGTGAATCTAAGAATCAAGTGAATAAAAAATCTGGTGAACAGAATAAACTGGTGAATAGAATAGAATCAGAGGCATAGAAAGGGAGTGGACTGACAATTTTCAGGGGTTAAGGGTGTTGGGGGTGTGTGAAAAGAATGGACAATAATCATACACCTTGGATGAGGACAGTGGGGGGGCAAGGACAGAAGGTGGAGTGGGAACTGGTAGGAGGGGAGCTATGGGGGAAAAAAGAGGAACAACTGTAATAATCTGAACAATAAAGATTCAAAAAAAATAATTATAGATTCACAAAAAATGTGCATGGGGTGGTGTGAACCTTTCACCAATCTCCCCAATAGAAGCATATTGTGTGACTGGTGTATAATATCAAAACAAAAATTGACATTTTGATAATACTAACTAGGGGCCTGGTGCACAAAAACTTGTGCACTCGGGGGTGGGGGGCGTTCCTTAGCCTGGCTTGTGCCCTTTCACAGTCTGGGACCCCTTGGGGGATGTCCATCTGATGACATGTCTGACCAGCCTGGGTGAGAAGTTGATGGCTGTTTTCGGGCTAGCCAAGAACCCTAGTGGGGACCTTCACCACATGGGGGTGTGGCCAGCCTGGGTGAGGGGCAGAGGGCCATTTTCAGGCTGCCTACAGCTCCCATTAACCCAACGTCCCCAGCGAGGCTGGCTGGAAGCAGGTTTCTGGGGTTTATTTATCTTCTATAATTGAAACTTTGTTTGCTTTAGCTCCATGGCTTCTATAATTGAAACATTGTTGCCTTGAGCAGAGGCCCAGCCAGCCTAGGCAGGAAGTTTCCTCCATAACGGAAGCCTTCTGTTTGCTCTAGTCCTGTGGCTGCTGGCTGCCATGTTGGCAGGGTTAATTTGCATACAGCCACTCTGATTGGCTGGTGGGTGTGTCTTGGATGGTGGGTGTGGCTTAGGTATCTCAGAGTGATGGTTACTTTGCATATTACTCTTTTATTAGATTAGATTAGATAACTAGACTACAGTCCTTATTCTGTTTTCACATGCACTCATTTGTGAGTATGTGTATGAGAGTATGTAGTTATATCAATTTGGTCCCAGGTAAAGATTAGTGTAACCATAATTACAATTAGGAAACAGAACTCTTTTATCACCTCAGAGTATCTCCTTGGTGCTTTCTCTGGAGAGCCTCACAATGCCACAGACATCTCTATTCCCTGAGATCCACTAATCTGTCCTCCATCTCAATAATTTTTCATTTTAAGAAAGTTCTACAAATGGAATCATGCAATCTACAACCTTTTTGAGATTGACTTTTCACTAATCATGATGACCTTGAGACCCATTCAAGATGTTGCATATATCAATAGTTACTCCTTTTCAGTGCTAAGTAGTACTCTGTTGTACAGATATATCAGAGGCATTTATGTTACTTTCACTTTGGGGGTATTACAAGTAAAGTTTATATGAGTATTTATTTGTTATAATATATTTTGAGGAGTGAGAAAAAGGGATAGTGGCTCCATCACAAAATGAGTCTTGTTCGAAATGCAATCATGCACAGCTACAAATTCTTTCCAGACACAGATTATTAAAGGCCCAGTGTACGAAATTTGTACACGGTAATGGTGGTGGGGGCGGTCCCTCAGCCTGGTGTGCACCCTCTCCAATATGGGACCCTTTGGGGGATGTCCAACTGTCAGACATTCCTCTCACAATCTTGGACTGCTGGCTCCTAACTGCAAGCCTATCTGCCTGCCTGATTGCCCCTAACTGCTTCTGCCTACCAGCCTGGCTGCCCCCTAACCGCTCTGCTGCCAGCCTGGTCACTCCCAACTGCCCTCCCCTGCAGGCCTGGTCCTCTCTAACTGCCCTCCCCTGCTAGCCTGGTCCCCCCCACAACTACCCTTCCCTGAAGTCTTGGTCCCCCTCAACTGCCCTCCCCTGCCAGCATAGTCGCCCCCAACAGCCCTCCCCTGCAGATCTGATTCTCCCCAACTGCTCTCCCCTGCAGGCTTGGTCCTGCCCAACATCCCTCCCCTGCAGACCTGGTCCCCCCTAACTTCCCTCCCCTGTCAGCCTGATTACCCACAACTGTCTTCCCCTACTGGCCATCTTATGGTGGCCATCTTGTGGTGGCAATCTTGTGACAACATCACACGTGCCACCTAAGGTTTTATTATGTAGGATAACATGAATGAATAAATAAGAGGAAACTGAATGTAAACAGAGTAGGACTTTGGTTTTTGGTGTAATATCACATATCTTTATAGTTGCCTTTTATTTTCCATTTTTTAACCTAACTGCACATGAGGTGGTCGGACTTGAAAACTAGTTTATAGATGGATTGGAGGAATCTATATTTGAGAAAGCTAATTAAGACCTACTCTCTAAACATAGGCTTATGAAAAATTTTTCTTCCCTCTGTTCCTTGAAAAAAAATTATATTTAGCAAAAGAATATTATTAGAAGGACCAAATTGAAAACTGTCAGCTCAGATTCTGCAACCTAAGGAAGATTCTGCCATGTGGTGTGTTGATTAAGAGTGCGGAAAACAAATTGAGAAAGCATGAATGTACTAGGTTTCTGTAAATCAGCAGGCGTGGCATAATGAGCTATGAGAATTCTGCAGAGAACAGGTGATCTCCTACCAGAGGAAATATGGTTTTGAAATTTAAAATTCTTACCTACTTTATCTATATTCACTTTCTTGATCATATTTAATTAAATAATTTTGAGGGAAGAGGTGGAGGAAGCCACTTAAAGGTATAAGTTTTACTTACATGAAATGATAGGAGAAAACTACCAAGGAGGGTTTAGAATCAAACCAGCCCTATCTTACTTAATCTAGTTTACCAAAACAATTGTTTCTACTGGGTGTTTTGCTTATTAGAAGCTCTTGGTTCTGTTCTTTTCCTGTCTGGAAAAAAGATGCTCTCCCAACTCTTGCCTTGATGATAGAAAATTCAGTTCCCCTCTATATGTCTCTGGTGCCTTTCAAGCTACTACCCCAGTGTTGGTGCTCAGAGTTAGTGAGTCCCAGTAAGTCTATGCATGGGCCCTTTAAGGAGGAACTGTCTGGCACTCGAGCAGTCTACATCTTCCTCAGCCTCAATCCCCACTGGTTTTTACAGCCAGATATTATAAGGATTTCTCTTCTCTGGCACTGGAACCCTGGACTAGGGCACTTAGTGTGAGGCTGTGACTCCTTGCTCCTCAGGAAGGACCTCTGCAGTTGAGATATCCCTCACAATATTTATCCACCACAGGTGGGTGTGGGACCAGCCTGTTCTGCGTCTCTTCCCACCTATCTATCTCAATGTGGTTTCTTTAAATAAGCCAGATTTTAGGCAGCTCTGAATAATGTTCTCATTTTGATGTTGTCTTTTGGGGGAGGCGAGTATTGTGTATACATAGGCCACAATTTTGATCAAAAGTGGCAAATGCACTTTTGATAGAATTTTAATTGGTCCTAGTATTTCAGGGAAGCTATTTGGATTCTTGAAATTTTTTATATCCTTGGACCCAATAAAGCCCTTCTACAGAATTTTGCTCAGGTAATCATTAGAGATGCAGACAAAAATGCTCATATTGTAATAAAAAATGGAAATATAGAGCTCTGTGGACCCTATTTAAATCAGATCTAATCCTGACTCTTTTTGGTTTTTCCTCTCTGCCTTTTCCAATACTTTAAAATAAACCCATTGCATCTGGATAAGTTGGGGATTACTTTGGAAATTCAATTTCTAGTTTCTAAATCTAACACACACCTATGATTAATTTCAAATCATTGGAAAAAATACATTCATACTAAAAAAAGCATACTAATACATTCATACTAATAAAAATACATCTATACTAATAAAAGCATAATATGCTGATTAGACTGGATGTCCTTCCAGATGAAGCCGAGGCAGCAAGGGCTGAGGCCGAGGTGGCTGCCAAGGCAGGTGAGGGCCAAGGCAGAGCTCCTTGTAGAAATTTCATGCATCGGGCCTCTAGTGTAAATACAAAAATTTCATGCATTGGGAACTGAAATTAAATTTCTTTCAGTTATTCATTATACATATTAATTACTCTTTTGA
Source organism: Murina feae (assembly GCA_004026665.1). NCBI lineage: Eukaryota > Metazoa > Chordata > Mammalia > Chiroptera > Vespertilionidae > Murina > Murina feae. Next base: position 18,295 of record PVJC01016206.1, on the reverse strand, counting down.
TAATTAGATGAGATTGCCACTGATAAAGTGACAAAACAATCAGTTGTATTATACCACAGTTTACATTATATTGTATATACAGCTACATTATACTTACATGTTGCCTTGAAAATAATATTGTACCTGTAGCTGAAGCTTCTTATAGCTCTTGTTCTGTATGGACCTAGTTGTGTGACATTTAAAAGTACTCATCTGTGGAATGAGCATAAATGGTTTACCACTCTCCCAGGGTTACCTATCTATGTATTTGTATGATTTTTGTGCGAAGTTATTAATATGCAAATGTTTAATACTAGATGAGAAATTTAATAAAAGAGTTTTACTGTGTGATTTGTCTCCTACTCTATTGCTATCTCTTTGTAACTGGTGGCATGTCTTCTATTGAATTCCATCTAGGTGCCTTAATAAGGACAAAACCTTGTGGACTTATCACATTGGCAAAGGTTTAAGAGTTTGAGGATGTCCAGTGTTGTAAAAGGGTGTGAGGAAACAGGCATTTTCAAACACTGTTGGTGGGACTGTAGATTGATTTTGGAGGGCAATTAGACAATATTGTACCAAAATTTAAAATGCACATACCCTCTACTTAGCCATGCTATTGCTCAGAATATCCTACAATTATACTTGTTAATATGGGAAGATTTATGTACAAAGATGAAATTAGCAATCTACACTAATAAAAGAGAAACATGCAAATTGGTGTCACTCTGCTATGCCCACCAGCCAATCAGGATGAGCATGCAAATTAACCCGACAAAGATGGCAGTTAATTTGCATATGCAGGCACAGAGCGAAGAGTGAAGACTGAAGACTGAAGAGGCTTGGCTTCTCTGCTGCAGCTGGAGTGGAGGAGCCAAGCTTCACTGCTGCAGCCGGACCAAAGGCCTGGGTCCTGGGTGTGGGAGGAAAGCTGGTGCCCGCACAGGGGAAGGAAAGCCTATTGCACAAATCTTCACGCAACGGGCCTTAGTATTCTTTATAATAGAAAAAAATATATAAAACTCAAAATGACTACTGGACAAATAAAATGAGGTGCAGCCATGCAACGGAAAACTATTCAGCCATTCAAAAGAGTGAGTTGGGTCTGTATATACTGAAATGGAAAGATGTCTAAGGTATTATAGTAAGGAAAAAAAGCAAATTGAAGAACAATTTGTACGGTGTAAAGCTGTATAAGAAGAAATATATGTTCATATAGATTTGAATAGAAGAATTCTGGAAGGATGCATTTGAGATCGTTAGAAGCAGTTGCCTCTACAAAATAGAACTGGAGAGTATGTTTTGTTCTTACAGACTGCTAAAATGTTTACCATGAATATGTATTATTTTTATGATAGCAAAAGAGTAATTCTTACTTATAAAATTAGAACTAATAAATTAACAAAGCTGCAATGATTATTTTTGTGTTAGGTATACTTCCCTGTTTTGCTTTATTTTATTTGGGGACACTTCCAGAAATGTGAAAACAAGTCATTGGATATAAAAAAAGTAATACATCAGATTGTTTTCCAAAGAGTTGTGCCAGTTTAAGACACCACCAGCACTGCATGAGATTATCAGAGTAAATAGTTTTACTAGTATTATCTCTAAATAATTGTTTTTGTGAATTTAAAATTTAAATGTAAAATTTAATTACTGTTTTTATTTTATTTTATTAACATTTGCATTACTCCCATTCCCATTTATTTCAGAAAATTAATTGACAGAGTTCTCTTTAGAATTAAATTAAATAAAGAGTTTGTAAGTATCTATTGTTATAGGGTCAAGGTCAGTGCTATAAAAATGTTAGTGTCCTTTTCACACCTACTACAAAACAGAGATTAATACATCTCATATTCTCCTTCTTTAATATATTGTGAAAACCAAAATTTCCTGTCATAAAAATAAAAATACATTCCTTTATCTTCTGCTTATCTTCTTTTCTTAGCTATGCCTGATAGGGATATAGATCCCCAAATGGTAATTCTATCCACAACTGCAATACAAAACAAAATAATAAAATACCTTCTCCAAAGATGGCAGAAAAATGTAAGGTTTTTCCTCCAGAAAACTGTCAATGTGTGGAAAAACTTCTGTTGAGAGTATATTTGAAGAGGAAAGCAGTGATATGAATGCCAACTATTTTGGTGAATAACTGAAAACACAACTTCTATGTCCTTTCTGAAAAGCCATGACTAGTGATGTTTGAGTGAGTGCCATACAGTGGCTCGTGGAATTGAGAATTGTACTAAAAATTTTTAAGAGCAAACTAACTTTCATTATTTATTTATGTATCAAAACTGGCAATAAGAGACATTTAAGACTTAATTGATCTAGAGTTTTAGGATTATTTTACCTCAAAAATTTGCATTTAATTTTCCTAAACTATGTGAGACTGTGAAAATGAAGAAAAATGTATTTGCGGGTCAACTTGGAGAATGGGAAGACTGGGGGTAGACTTTCAATAGGGAAAGTCCTTCCAAAATATGTATGAGAAAGAAAGAGCTAAGCAATGCAACAAAGAATTAATCCCTGGAAGTTGATCCTCTACAATATAGCTAACTTGTGTAGGAAATATCAAGGTGTAAAGCTTATCTGAATACATGAGCATCTCATTTGTTAAAATGTTGATATAGAAAATAGAAAACTGTCTGTTATAATTGAAGTAGTAATTGAACTCCAAAAGTTTTCATGACAGCATTAACTACATACTCCATATGTTTTCTATAATTTATTATCAATAAACCTCATTTACAGCATAACCACTTCTTCCTAAATTCCAAATGCCCACACTGCTCTCTTTTCTTTGTTTTCTATAATTTTTTAACAATATGCAAATATGCTAAAATTGAATATAGCTTAGCTATTTGTAATACTGTAAAATCATAAAGTATAAAATAAGAGCACTAAATACTTTGGTGTAAGGGCTCTGCTGCTCTACTACATATTCATTTTGACTTGCTCTTAAAATATCAAATGAAATTAAAAAAAACTGTAGCCAGTCAATAATTTCCTTGCTTTGCTTCCACCTTCTCTCTATAAAACTTTTCCCAAGCTACTGTTGGTGGAGCACTCCTAAGCACTTCGGTGTTGGTGTTGCCTGAAATCAAATCAATTTTTACTCAAAGAACTTAAAATTTTTTGAAAATTTGTTTCACTTCCAAATGTGGATCTATTAATAATTTGGGCTAATATCTGATTAAATCTAACTATGCATCTAAGAGTGTGTAGATTCCAAGCATTGGACAGGCTGTTTAATTCCATCATTTTAAGTGGAATTAAACTCTATCTTGCCAAATATGATAATATCCTGAATGAGGGAGTGGGGCAGGAATGAAACAACAGAAGGTGTTTGAGGCTCTGCTAATTTATGTTCTCTACTTTGAGAGGCTCACCAAAACATTTTAATACATCCAGTATCGACATGCAGGGTAAAAGTGATAAGGAAGTGTTTTCAGTGATTTCTCTTACACTGATAAACTTCCTAAGTGTTAGTAGACTTACAGTGTTCAAACAGAATGTCTGCATACTGAGGAATAGGCTGCAGGGTGGGTTCTGGGATGTATAACTTTTAGTAAACAGTTCTAAGAATGTTTCGCAATAGCTAACTTTTGAAGTAATGGCATTCTTAGTCTGAGGGGAAAAAAAGGCACAGACAGGTTTATACTATGGCTCTCGAGAACCCTGCTTGACTAGTTCATTAAACAGAATTGGCAACAGACATCTAAGATTAACATTCTTGATGGCTCTCCAAGCCAGAGGAAGGGTGCTGAGTGACACATACAAATATATAAGGGAGAAATAAGGGTGAGCTTGAATGGCAGTGACCTTTTCATAAAAGGTTTATGGCAGAGGCACTAGTTACACAGCATTTTGGATAATTTGTTCACCTCTCAACAAATGGTGAGAGCTCCCTCCTCAGAGGGGGGAATTTTGGATAGCCTTTATACATATATGGTAAAACTTTTGAAAACTGTGTGGTTTTAGAAGTGGATCACTATACTGGACTACTGCATATGTTCGTTTTCTTAATTTCACTACTGGCTTTGTGTAAGACTTCGGAAAATTTCTTAAGGAATATTTTTAATTGGAATACACTTCCATTGTTATCTCTGAGTATTCTGTGAGTATATATTGTCTCAATAAGTATTCATTCATTTATATTGTGCATTTAATGAAATATCTAAGTTGTTTAGAAGAAATATATAATGCAAACAAATGATATTAAAATTTAGCTATTTTTAAGATGTAATTGAACATCTAAGTAGTGACTACCATTTTCAAATATACTTTTTTCAGAATAAACGTATTTCAAAAATCTACGTGATAAAGATTTATCTTGATTGTCTTCTATTTTTGCATCAATTAAATAATAAAAAGAACATTTTAACTAGAAATTTCAAGAGATAAATGTATTCTAATTGGCCCTAGGTCTTCCATAGCTTTAAAAAATCAGTGAGTTAGCATTTTAAGTGTTTGAAAAGCATCTATGGAAATGGATTCTCTGTGAGGAAAAAAGAAGTTAATATTTACAAGTCAACTTTCTGTAGAGATTATTGTAACACCTATAAGTATTTACTTAATCATTAGTGAATGGTATTTATCTTATTTTTATTCAGTAACAATTAATTACCATTGCTGTCACCAATGTCTGAAAGCATTTTAGTTCTTTTCACTAAAAATTAATATTTTACAATTTTATAATTATCATTTTATCTTCCTCTTAATATATATTATGTGTAAAATCATGTTTTAAAATTATTCTAACTTATGGAAAGATAACATAGAATGATTTCTAATTGCTTTTACAAAATTCAAATGTTTTTGTTGAAAATTGGAATTAAAATATATTAATAAAATCTTTATTATTTTGCATTAAAAAAAACAATAGCTGTATTGCATGTTTCAACCCCTTTTGACAGTGGTTCTCCATGCTTTTTTTTACTAGTATTTTGCTGTAACTATGGTAAAATGGCTGGCTTAACAAATTAAATTCTAAATTATTCTAATGGAGCATTTACATAACAACTTTACGATGATGACTATACAAAGCCAAAAAGTAATTAAAGTTTCATAAATGCATAGTGATGTGATCCAATCAGCTACTTACATTGAGGTAATTCAGTCAGAGGACCTGAGAAAGCCTTAATTTATATGAGAAGAACAGAGAGAAAGAATAGTAACAAAAAGAGGGTAGTCTTAAGGAAGTAAATTAATGTTAACAGATAAGTATAGAAGTATATCTTTAAGAATAACTTTCTCCTTAAAACAGGAAAATATGGGAAATATCATGTCTCTAAAATATTTATGACAGGAGCAATTTTCTTTTAATGATAACAATAATAATCTTTAAAAAAGTAACAGATATCACCATATCTAAACTGTGACAATTCATTTACTATTTATGTGAACAAATGCTTTTTATCAAGTTTCATATGAAATTAATGTATGAAGCAATTTTTGAAAAGGATAATTTAGAAAATGTTGCAAACAACAGAAAGTTTTCATTTTCTTTAATAATTATTTTCTTGAGGAAAATAAGAAAAAAACAAAGAAAAGAAGAAAGAAAAGAGAGAAAAAGACAACATAGCTCAGTAAGAGGGAATAAGTGTACTGCCTAGGTTTCATTCTGACTAAATCAAATACAATTGAATATAAACTCTACTTAGGTACATACACAATCTTCTTAACTCTATCGCAGTCACTTCAACGTAAGCATACTCTAAGCCTAATTCATCACCCCATCCCTTACCCCTTTACCCTATACAGAGTATATTCTCTATTGTAAGTACCATTTCTCTGGTCTAGCAAGCTAATACATCAGTGTACTTACACCTAACTTTGTGTCAGATGCTACTTTCTATTGCTTCATTACCAATAGTACACTATTGGTGTACTATCCCACAGCCTCAAATTTTTATAGTCTCTGTCCATTCCATACTGCTAAATTATCTATCGAACATTGAATTTGGTTATGACTTTTTTTTTTTTTTACTGAAAAACCTACTATAAGCAGAGATTAGCTGGGCTTCCAATATCCCCATGTCCACACTTGACTTCTAGATAAAATTGGCAAAAACTCTTCCTCTCCTCTAATTCCATGGCCTGTTGACCAAAAGTCTCTCCAAGAATTTTACATATGCCTGGAAATGTTAAATTCTCAAGTGAATCTGGGGTCCTGCCTCCTCAATGTGTATATATCACTAAGCCAGCCCACCTCTTGATTTTTACAAATGTTAAAGTATCTATTCACATAAATATAAGTTCAATGGAGATTTGGATATGTGGGAGAAAGGCTGAAGAGTGGATTAAACATTTGTGATACAAAAAATTTAAAATGTAGTACAGATATAATTATTCTTAAAGTATCTTTCATTTTCCCTTACCAGGTATTTACTGACATATTTATTAAACCTGTTTGTTTTCTTATTTGACTTAGGGTGATAAACACACAATACAATATACAGATGATGTCTTGTAAAGTTATACACCTGAAACCTATAAAATGTTATTAACCAATGGACCCTCAGTAAATTCAATACAAAAATTAAAAAAAAACACCCACTCTGTGTGTGTGCTTTTCTTTTTCTTGTTGGATTCTCCCTTTCTCTCATTTCTCTGTTCTGATTTATCTTCTTATCTAAGAACTCCAAATTCTTCTCCTTCCATTTTTTGGAGTAATTCATTTAGCTAACCATCTGTCCCCTCCCAACCCAGCCTTATGTACATTAAAGCACGTCACACTTGTTCACTAAGTCTATCAAGGCACCGTTAAAACAGCCCCTTTGATTTACCTCTCTTTTCTTAGAAGGCATATGTAGTCATAAAAAAGAGAAAATATGTGAATTTTAAAAATAAGTACTATTAAAACAAACAGCATCAAGAATTTTTATTTCTTACCAAAGGAAATTCAGATTCCTTAATTTATCCTAAGATATAAACCTACTTTCTACCTATGTTTTTGGTTTTTATTTTGATGATATCCCCACCCTTTTAATTCTCCAGACTCAAGGAACCTCTCATTTTTCTTCAAACCCAAGAGATCCTTTGTGTAAATATATTTATTTTTCCTGGATGGCCCATGCAACTTTTCTTTTATTAATAGACTGCTAGTCATGCTTCAAAATCCCTCTCAGAGGACCTCCCTAGCTCCTATACAAAGTTTGTCTCAACCTCATGTACATGCATTTTGTTTGAAACATGTCTCCCTCCTTCAGTAGAGTGGGTGCTGCTTCATTAGTCAGGGGCTGTGTTCCGCGACAGTAGAGACTTTGTGTGAAAGTGATCAATGTGACAATATTTCTTGCATATTTCATTCTCAGAGTTCCATAATCTAACCCTCAAAAGTTGCATCATTTTTTACATGGCATAACCCCAAGTTAAATTGTCAGAATCTTAGTCTCTTTAAAAAAATTATTAAATTTTCTTATTCTGATGATTTACTTAGGTGAAAGAATTTATATCCTTGAAAATATCTTGAAGACTATCTGCTCTAGGAGTTCTCAGCCTCTCTATTTCCAATAGTGCACCCGAGAACTAACACTTTTATGACATACTCCCTCTGGCTGCAGCAGCTCATGATAAAAGATTTTGGCTAGGGGGTTTAGCCCTTCTGTACCTGATGACAGAACTAGAATTCCATACTCCAACCTGAGACATGCCAAATGGAAATGACCATTGCTGCTTTATCCAGTCCTCCAATTTTATAGAAGGAGAACTGAGGCACAAAGAGGGTACCTGATTTGCTCTATATCATCCGCTAGTTAGAGAGGGTCAAGACTTGATCTAGAGGTCAAATTTTTTGAGATCTAAGCTTTTACATAAGAGAACTATGAATGATATATTGATAAAACCCCTGCCTCTAATGTTTATTTAGTCATTTACACATTCTGAATTAAATCTCTCCATTTCTGAGGTATTGTATTCATATCGAAACAAACTTGACTGAATTTAGCATATAAAAGGTAGAATTCATAAAAACATATTTTTGTACACATGATGTGAAATTAAGTCTTTGACAACTTTCCCCATTGTAATTAGTTGTTTGAAGTTTACAAGATGCTATTAACCAAGAATTTTCAAAGAATTTAGGAGAATGCTAACTATCTTCAGTGTACTGTGACAATGACTTTGTATTGAGAGGATAAATACCAGGTTAGTGCCCAGAAATAAACATGAAAAATAAATGGCTATAAAAACAAACTTGTAGTGTACAAATAACTTCTTAAAGTAGGTCTATTTATTCACAAAAATATAGTAATGCTATGACAACTCAAGACTGGTTGGGTATTTCTTCACCATACCCTGTAGACAGTGAGGATTTTGCGGCAAGACAAAGGTTTATAAGTCTTTTTGGCAGACCATTTGATTCAGTATTTGGGTAATCTAGCTGAGAGAAGAAAAAAGCATGAATGAGCAATAAGCAAGGCAAAGTCTACGCATTTATTTCAACTAATAATAGTATTTCTTCATCTGTTAGTGAGACATTAAAAATGAAACACACACACACACTGAAAAAAACACAAAGGCAGAACAAGATTTTTAGCTGATGCTCCAGGGTTGAATTTTAGGTCAGAATTGAAGTTCAAGGAGAGATGGTAAAAAGAATTGCATGCTTTGAACTTAATGGGGAAAAATGGATGTGTATTTTGGTATCATCGCTGTCTTGTAAATGTGATTCCCAAAAGAAAAACACTGTTAGAAATCACTAGGTTGATTGAGAAATAGATTCCTGAGTTGTCATAGGAATGAAACCAATATTGTGCTAATGAATAGCTCTGTCCCCAAGCAGCCTTGATGAACTGAACAAGATCAAAGACAGACTGGAGTCCCTTGAAGTATTGATGATAAGCACACTATGGTTAAAGGACAAAAATTACCTTTGGAAACTTAATGCAGGTACACTGGATGTAAGAATAACGTGATTCAAACTAATTTAGGATTGTGCCAAGCAGGAAGAGAAAGTCCTTTGGGCATTTAAGAATAACATTTACAAAGCAAAACAAAAAGGGGAATTTGTGGTTAGCAGAAAGCTGTTGCTCATTTTATATTTTATTGAAGATATAAAATGTTGGGCAGCCATAGCTGGTTTGACTCAGTGGATAGAGTGTCAGTCTGCAGACTGAAGCGTCCCCGGTTCCATTCTGGTCCAGGGGCCTCAGCTGCAGGCTCGACTGCAACCAATCCATGTGTCACATTGATGTTTCCCTCTCTCTGCCTCTCCCTCTCCCTTCCATATTCCCTTCTACTAACTCTCTCTCGCTCTCTCTAAAAAAAGAAAAAAAAAGAAAAGAAAAAAGTTGGGCAAAAGAATGTGGCTCTAATAAGCAGATAAATAAATTTAGAATGTACATGGTATATAACTAAAAGAACCAATGAGAAGAAGTGATTAGCATCAAAACACCTGAAAAGGTATTCTTTTCCTAAATTTATTTACTTTGGAAACCCAGATAGGTTAGGAATATCAACATAGACTTGTATTGCATTATGATGCTTCACAGAACTTGCCACTCTTCTATGTTAATTACAAAGAATCCCTTCCAGTTATACAGTTTGCCATGATAAATCATGAGACATCACATTTTACTAAATGGGAAATACTATTGATCTAAAAATATACATTGGATAAAGGAAGAGGTCAATTTTTATTGCAAGGTTGAATGAATATACTCGTAAAACATGGAAGAATTATTTTTGTAGTTTCAGATACCTACATGATAATTTGTTAATAGACATAAGTAATGTTTTTTTTCTTGTTTTATTTTTTTATTTTTATTTTTAAATCTTTATTGTCCAGATTATTACAGTTGTTCCTCTTTTTTCCCCCATAGCTCCCCTCCTCCCAGTTCCCACCACACCTTCTGTCCTTGCCCACCTCACTGTCCTCATCCATAGGTGTACGATTATTGTCCATTCTCTTCCCGCACTCCCAATACCTTTACTCCTGAAAATTGTCAGTCCACTTCCTTTCTATGCCTATGATTCTATTCTATTCACCAGTTTATTCTGTTCATCAGATTTTTTATTCACTTGATTTTTAGATTCACTTGTTGACAGATATGTATTTGTTGTTCATAATTTTTATCTTTACTTTTTCTTCATCCTCTTCTCAAAGGATACCTTTCAGCATTTCATATAATACTGGTTGGGTGGTGATGAACTCCTTTAGCTTTTTTTTCTGTCTGTGAAGCTCTTTATCTGACCTTCAATTCTGAATGATAGCTTTGCTGGGTAAAGTAGTTTTGGCTGTAGGTTCTTGCTGTTCATTACTTTGAATATTTCTTGCCACTCCCTTCTGGCCTGCCAAGTTTCTGTTGAGAAATCAGCTGACAGTCGTATGGGGTTCCCCCTTGTAGGTAACTAACTGCTTTTCTCTTGCAGCTTTTAAGATTCTCTCCTTGTATTTTGCTCTTGGTATTTTGATTATGATATGTCTTGGTGTGGTCCTCTTTAGATTCCTTTTGTTTGTGGTCCTCTGTGCTTCCTGGACTTGGAAGTCTATTTCTTTCACCAGGTGGGGGAAGTTTTTTGTCATTATTTCTTCAAATAGGTTTTCAATATCTTGCTCTTTGTCTTCTTCTGGCACCACTATAATTCTGATGTTGGTACGCTTGAAGTTGTCCCAGAGACTCCTTACACTATCTTGAATTTTTTTAAATTCTTTTTTCTTTTTGCTTTTCTGGTTAGGTGGGTATTGCTTCTTCATATTTCATATCTTTGACTTGATTCTTATGATCCTCTCATCTGCTGTTGGATCTCTGTATATTATTCTTTATTTTAGTCAGTGTATGCTTAATTTCAAGCTGGTCCTTTTTCATATGCTCGAGGGTCTCACTAAATTTATTGGCAGTCTCTAGAATATTCTTGAAAAGTGTTATAACTGTGGTTTTGAACTCTATATCCAGTTGTTTGCGTTCCTCCATTTCTGTCATTTGTGACCTACTTCTTAGTCTCCGCATTTTGGCTTTCTGTGTATAGGGCCCAGTGTTTCAGCCTCCCCAATCACCTGGGGTGGACACTCTTGTTGTACGCCTTTGAAGGCTGGGTGTATAGTCTTGTTGTATTTATCACTGGGAGATATCACTGGGAGGAAATGACCTGCAGGCCATTCTCCTCGTTGTTTGGAGTTTGGATCTTTTGGAGTTCTGTCCCAGCTGCAGACCCTTAGATTATGCTGAAGGCTGGCAGGCGCACAGCTTGGGCAGGGTTGTAGGTGGGGTGGGGCAGGGTCTCAGAATCACCGGGGTGGAGCAACCTGTAATGGCTGCCTCTCCACTGATGCTGCAGTTTCTCCCAGGTTTGGTGTCTCCAAGCCCTGGGATCTGCACACCTCTGAGACCCGGTATCTCTGTGTCAGTGTCTTTGCGAACAGCACTGCTATAATGCCACTGGTCTTCCACCCCGTTGCCTTACAGCCTGTGTCGCATTCAGTGCAGCCCCAGAGTTTATAATCTCCTTCCAAGCTGCGGACCCGAGCGCAGCTGTCGCCACCCTTTCACGGGCGCCGCCGCATTGCCTCCCCGCCGCCACCTCCATTCAGCGCATCAGTACCTCTGTTTTGGCGCCAGGAGCTTCTACTCAGTCTCCAAGCACTCCTTCTCTTGCCTTCTGGTTGTAAAGCTTCCCCTCCCTTGGTTCTGGAGGATGGCTGTTTATCTGTATAGTTGCATTCTTATAATGTAGTTGTGGAGGCTGTGCATTTAGATATATACCTCATGACGCCATCTTGGTTCTCCTTGACATAAGTAATGTTTTAATTGCCTGTATCCTATATTACAGTGTTGGAAACTGTTTAGGACACATCTAATAAATATCAGTTCTTCCTTTTAGAGTTCACAATCAGAAACTGATGACAATAAAACAGAGAAACACATAAAAGGAGGGGAAACTTTGTAAATCACAAGCACAATGATAATTAAATATAAATGCCTTTGTTTCATTAGAAACATCAAAGAGATGTGCTTATAAGGAGGGGATGAAAAGTAAAATATCTTATCTGCTATCAAGAAGTAAGTTATTGGTGCTAATGTATTATATTGAGTAATTCTTTAATGTCTTTAGGAAGTAAATTTCTTTATCAATTTATCTGTCCATCCATCCATCCATCCATCCATCCATCCATCCGTCCATCCAAGGAGAGAAGGTATAAGTGAAATGATCTTAAGTAGAGGGTAGCAAGCAGATACATGATGTGGCCCAGTCAAAGAGAATACAAGAAAAGAGAAAATAGCTCAGCATGCAGGAGGCAGCTGATCAATGATTCTCTTCCATCATTGATGTTTCTATCTCTCTCTCATTCTCCCTTCCTCTCTGACATCAATAAAAATATTTGAAAAGAAAACAGAAAATAGTTAGCAAGACATATTTAAAAAAAAATTAGAATAGCCCTAACCAGTTTGGCTCAGTGGATAGAGCATCAGCCTGCAGACTCAAAGGTCCCAGGTTCCATACCTTGGTTTTGGGCACATCCCAGTAGGGGGCATGCAGGAGGCAGCTGATCAATGTTTCTAACTCTCTATCCCTCTTCCTTACTCTCTGTAAACAAAAAAAAAATAATTAAAATATATTTAAAAAAATTAGAATAAAAACTTTGCAATTGAGCAAGAAGATCTTATACATAATTTATAGAACAAATTTAAAAATTATATGGCATCAGAAAAGACTGGCATACACAAATGACAAGTGAAGACGATAACTTTGGCAGAAGAACTGAAAACTTACTGGTACAGGAAAGATATATTGTAACTTGGGATTCTGGGGAGATAAGTGTATGATTATGCAAATAGGAGATTAAGGATTACATATAAGCCATAAAACAAAACTAACAGTTTACAGAATCAAATTTTTATTTTTCATTAAAATAACACACTGTTTTACTTTGATTATGTCACCTCTGAAATAATATGGTTTAAAATATGAAAATCAACGGACAATGGAACAGCTAATTTACTTGTTTAGACTATCCTAATGATCATCATGAGAAACTCTATACATACTCCAATTGTTCATATAGCCATCACTCAACAAATATTAATTGGCTGCTCTTTGCAATACATTGAAGGAAGTAGTTACTTTACAAAATGCCAAGTGAACACAGAGTACTTTTTAAAAATGTATTCTGTAAAAAATCCATTGAAAGAGTTGAGACAAAGGCAAATTAGATTCAGAAAATGTCATGACTAAAAAAGCAGATTTAATTAGGAACTGGAAATAGAAATACAAAACAACCAAGAGTCAGTGAGGAGTTTTATTTTGGAGTTTGTTATTTATCATTGTTATTTACTAACACACAGATGTTAGATGTGGGAAAATTTTAAATGATGGTAGATTTCTGGTTAACATGAATTAGTCATGCAACTTATCTTACAGCCAGATAAAGACAAAAGTGCATGCAGAAATTGATCTATTCAATGTGTGCATTAATTCAACAAGCCTTTTTTGAGTCCATGTTATTTTGCAAGCACTATCTGAACACTGAAATTCCAACGTGAATAAAGCATGGCCTCTGCCATCAGCAAGGCCGTGGTACATGAAATAGTGGATTTGCAAGCAAAAGGGGTAATCCCATGGAAAGTGGAAGCTAGGAGATGAGAGGGTGAAGGGTCTCTAAAGCAGATGAGGTGAGAGGCAGACTAAATGAGGAAAGAGGCCTGGAAGCCAAGAAGAGAGAGTTGTGTAATTGGTTATCAGCAGTGTCAAATTCTGTACATAGGTCAAGGAGCATCAAGATGGAGAAGTGCCATTCGTTTTGGCAGTGAGCATGTTACTGGAGACCTTGGCAGGGCTAGCTTCTGGGAAGTGGCGTGGGTGAGAGCTGTGCTGGATTGGGTTCAGGAGTGTTTCACTGAGGAACCAAATGCATCTGGTGCACTCTAGGAGTTGGGAGAGGAAGGGGAGGGAAATAGTTGTTAGAGGTTGTGTGTATTTCTTGAGGCCAGGGATATGTGAAACAGCAGGAGCCCCCAAACAGGCTTTTTAAGTTCTATCTAAGAAAAATCTAGCTTTCACTAGCAATAAGGAAGCAGCCCTTACACCCTGGAGCAGCCTTTGTTGAGCTTGTTTGTTCTATCCCGCAATGAGTCACTCAGTAACACTGACCCTGCCATTGAAGTCAGCAGATTCTATTTGGAGAGTGTTAGTGATTGTGAGGGAAGTTGTTTAAAAAGTTGACAAAAGAATTTACTCTCCCTGTTATGCTAAACACCTGTGTGCATTGGCTTTGATGACTGAATATTAGCCTGGGAGCATTCGAATGTTATTTGAGTCAAAGAAAAGGGAGGTCTCATCCTTGAGTTAAATATACATGACACAGGAAGAAGTTATAATATTTTCTATTTTGGTTTCATTTCATTTGAAAAGAATTTCAAAGAAAAAAGTGGTTCTGCAAATGCCAACCTCAATTAAAATGCTAAATACTAGTTGCAGTTTCCCCACCTCTGCCAAAGGGAATATGTCCAATGTAACCAGCCACCTGTTTCCTTTTTATAAGAGCTCAAGACTGTGGTCTCATCCAACACACTGGGCTGCCACGAAATATCAGTGTGATGATGAATCAAAAGTCAACAGCAGCGGCGCTTTATTTACCAAGAAATGACACCTAGTAAGGTCATCTTCTTTTGAGAGGACACTACAATTATTGAAGTTGAAAATGTATCCAGAGGGTTTTTAAGCCCAAATAGGGCCTTAGGTGCAGTGTTTCCAACTTGACCACACACACACACACACACACACACACACACACACACACTCACATACGTGTGTGTGGGTATATATGAACATATACATACTAACATGCTGACTGAAGATATTTGAGTAGATATTAATGGCACATGTCTGTGATGGATATCACTTAAGAATCAATTACAAAACAGATTAAAGTTGAGGTTTATAAGAGAGTGGTTTTGAATCCATGGGACCTGGGTTTTAATGACAGAGATGTCATTTATTAGCTGTGGGACATCAAGTCAAATGACTTAAGTTTCTAAGTCTCTATTTCCTTGTCTATAAAATAAAAACAATACTGCTGCCTACCACATCTTGTTGTTTTAAAGATTAAGTGACATAGTGTATGCAGCTTAACCTAAGGCCAGACATATGGTAAATACTTAAGAAATAATAGTCATCATTTCCTTCAAATCAAGCATCCTTGTTTGGTTCTTTGTTGATCAGGAAAATACAAACCATTAGCATCCAGTTAAAAATATGAGGGCAACTATGAAAATTAATGTATAAATCAGCTTGTCATAAAGATGTTACATTAAAAAACAATTGAGATATATCTAAGAGAAAAATAGTGAGCACCATAAAATTCAATTGAATTAAGGAGATTGAAATGACAGCATTTTAATCATCATAATGAACCCAGAAAGAAATCCTAAAGTTTTAAAAGTTTTATTCACTTCTAAAATGTAATAAGATTTGTATTTTGCTAATGTTAAACAAATGAAATCATCTATATTAAATGTAGAAATTAGCTTTTATTATACATATAAAGAGTGTCATTGCTCTTTTTCAAATTAATAGTAAGAAATTATTCTAGGTAGGTTCTGTGGGATATGGTAGCAGTATTCAGATAACAGTCAGTGCCCTTCTCTCCAAGTGTAAAACATCCTACTCCGTTTTTAGAACAACTTGATGACTGAAGCACTTTACTACATTATCTCTTTTATGGTCCCTGGGTTGCCATTTAGTATGAGGGCCCTAGAGCCCTCCCTGCCATCAGTCAGACTTCGATGTCCTCCAGTTCTCAGACTGGATGGACAGTCAACTGTTAAAGCACTTTGAATCTCAATGTACTCTTAAGGAGAACCTAGAAATTCATCCTATGAGGCTTGAACTTGGCCCCTTGAGGAAAAAGTAAATTTTTGCCATTTGCCAAATATAAACTCTATATTTTTTGGGGTAGAAAACTTCAAAGGCAAGGTTGTGTGTAGATTTGGCAACTTCCTGGATAGGGTCACTGAAATTATACTTGACAAAGCTTGTCTTAGCCTCTCTACCCAAAAGTGACCTCTCCTTCTACTAGTTTCCTGTGTCTTGCCATTTGTGTTTATATATCTTTAGATTATGAGGCCCTTGGAGGGTAGTATCTTTGGGTCTCCATTAAGGCTGCATCTCATGAACACTCACTCTCTCCTCTTTTCTCAGAATCTCCTTAGAGTCTAAGGCAAGTCTCACTGTTCCCTGGGTCCTGAAGTCTGCGAGTCTGGGAAGAAAGAAGGGCAATAGAAGTTGGGTTTTGCTTTTTGTCTTTGTCAACATCCTGTAAGTCATTCAGCCTCACTGCTGTACATTCTTTTGTACGATGGAGGTAATTATAGATTCTGGTTTAAAAAGTACTTTGATATCCTTAGATAAAAGAGGCTGTAAAAGGGCAGATGATAATTATAAGCAGCTCAATAGTTCTTAGGTTTTTCCATATGCAGATTCATCCAGGGAAGCTGAATCCATCAAAATATAAAACCAACCTAAGAGAAAAGGTGCAATACAAAACTATTTAAACAAGGCAAATGACTTTAAAAAGATGAGCCAAATGAAACATAGAAGTGCAATAAAAATTTTAAGTGATGACATGTTTCTAAAGAAATCTCTTCACTATTGTCAAGAGTGAATTTAACATCACACACCAGTTATGGTAGTGATAGTGGGATCTTATATTTGTGTAATGCCTTTCCTAATTATCTTACCTTTAGTGACAAGATTATACTCACTAAAGGTATTTAATTTTCAGAATCACTTTCAGGTAAGATCACTGAAGTCTGATTCACTTCATAGATTTAGCCAGTAGAAAACTGAGAACTGTAATCCGGTTTTCTAAGTTTATAATGCAGAAGAAAGAAACTAGAGTATCTGTCATCTCTGTTGTAATCTAATCAGCTGAAAGGTATAGATGGCATTTTCAACATTTGTTTTTATTTTCATCTCACCATTTAGCAAGTATTAAAAATAATTATTTTATAAAGATTCTCTAAGGATAATAAACTAAAAGATAAGGAATAAAAAGAGTATAATATTCAGTCTTCATCCACAAGAAGATTATGGTACAGTTGAGGAGATAAGACATATATACAAAGCAATTTGTGAACAAAGTATTATTGTATACTTTATTATTAAATGCTATCTTATCTGATTACACTAACAACAAATAATCTTTTAAAAACTCCTACAGCACTTCTAGAACTGTTTATCATACTATAGGGTGTCCCCCAAAAGTAAATACACACACTCTGAATCATGATAAAGGTAGTGTTTATTAAAATAGAATTCATTTTCAAAATTGAGCTATCAGCTGATAAAGTGTGTATATGATTTTTGGCGGACACCCTGTGTTTATAAGAGGCACATAATATGTCATATCTTCTCTCTAGTATAAGGGTTTAAGTTTATTAAAATTATCTTTGATTTCATTCCATACTTTACATTTTCCTGGGCACAAAGTTAGAGTTGAAAAGCATTTGTTGAATGACACATTGATATAATAATTTAAAAATATATACAACTAGGGGCCCGGTGCACAAAAATTTGTGCACTCGGGGTGGAGGGAGTCCCTCAGCCCGGCCTGTGCCCTCTCACAGTCTGGGACCGCTCAGTGGATGTCCTATGATGGCCCCAGTCTGCCAGGCGCCTTGTGTGTGTATGAGTGTGTGTGTGTCACCACTGGAGATCTGCCCCCAGCTGCATCTGAGGCTCGGAGCAGTCCTCCTGTGTGTGTCTACCTGCTGGGGGCCTGTCCCCAGGCACACCATCAAGGCTTGGAGCAGGCACCCCCTCTATGTTGATCTCTCAGACTCTTGCGCTCCCCTGCATGTTGTTCTCTTTTTTGAGCTGTGGCCAGGGCTGGGTGCTGCCTGCCTCCCAAGCTTGCCTACTGCCCATCTTCCTCCAGCCACCAGAAAGCAGGAAAAACGCCGCCTCGTGGTCAGGCCAGCCTTTTCCTGCTCCCTGATCCTCGGAAGGGACCTGGGAAGCCGCCAAGAAGGCCGCCAACCCGTCCCACTCACCCGTCCCCTGCTACCTTCCTTTCCCACTTCCCGGTGCCGCCAAGGGGTCGGGGAGCTGCCAAGCAGGACCCCGGCCTCTGCAGAATTGCTTTCCCGCTCCCCGATGCCCCGCAAAGGGCCTGGGCAGCCACCAAGCAGGTCGCCCACCCCCTGCCACCTCTTTCCCACTCCCTGGCCCGCCACCTTGCTTTCCCACTTCCTGGTGCCCTGCAAGGGGCCTGGGAAGCCCACCAAACAGGCAACTGACCTCCTGCTGCTTCTTTCCCACTCCCTGATGCCCCGCAAAGGGCCTAGACAGCTGCCAAGCAGGCCACCGA
>PVJC01016205.1:0-34010 GCA_004026665.1 Murina feae | reverse complement strand
CTCCACGGTGTGCCTGGGGGCAGGCCCCCAGCAGGTAGACACACACAGGAGGACTGCTCCGAGCCTCAGATGCGGCTGGGGGCAGGTCCCCAGTGGTGACACACACACACACACACACACACACACACACACACAAAAGGCGCCTGGCAGACTGGGGCCATCATAGGACATCCACTGAGGGGTCCCAGACTGTGAGAGGACACAGGCCGGGCTGAGGGACTCCCTCCACCCCGAGTGCACAAATTTTTGTGCACCGGGCCCCTAGTTGGTATATAACAAGGTATCAGATTGGTTCATCGGTTGTAATAAATGTACCTAACACACTAACCCAGGGTGTCAATAAAAGGGGAAACTTGGATATATGGTAAACTCTGTATTTCTTGCTAAATTTTTCTGCAAACCTAAACCTGCTCCCAAAAAGTCTGTTAATTTTTCAAAAAGAAATATCGGAAGGGGTGGTGGGGGAGAGGTCAATGGGAGAAAAAAGGAAACTAATGTAAAACTTTAAACAATAAAGAAATTTAAATATCCTATCTAATAAAAGAGTAATATGCAGATTAGGTGTCACTCCGTGACAAAGATGGCTTTCCCCATAGCCACAAGATGGAGGTGCCCATACCACATTCTATCTAATAAAAGGGTAATTAATATGCAAATTAGGTGTCACTCTGTCACAAAGATGGCTTGCCCCATGGCCACAAGATGGAGGCACCCATACCACATTCTATCTAATAAAAGAGTAATATGCAAATCAGGCATCATTCTGTCATAAAGATGGCTTCCCCCATGGCCACATGATGGAGGTGCCCATACCACATTTTATCTAATAAAGGAGTAATATGCAAATTAGGCATCATTCTGTCACAAAGATGGTCACTCCCATGGCCACAAGATGGCAGTTCCCAGTCCGGCTGAGCCCTGCCACTGAAGTGGTCAGGCCTATTATCCAGGCAGGTGGCTAGGGTGTCAGGGGGCCCGAGGAGAAGAACTGGTGATCAGAGGGGGTCCCCTGCCCAGGTCAGAGGCCTTCGCCAGAGATCTCAGGAATGGGAAAGGGAGGAGCCAGTGATCAGAGGGGTGTGAGGGTTCCCTAGCCAGGCATAAGTCCTGGGAAGGGGCAAGGCCGGAGATCGCAGGGGCCTGGGCACTGGTGGAACTGGCAAAGCAGGGGTCTGGGGGTCTCCTTCCCAGGCCTGCAGCCTTGGCTAGAGGCTGCCAGTGGGGTAAGGGCAGAGCTGGCGATGGCAGGGGGGAGGATCAGAGCCGGTGATCACAGAGGCCTGGGCTCTGTGTAGCCAGTGATCAGAGGGGTTTGGGGTCCCCTGCCCAGGCCTGCATCCTAGACCAGAGGTTACAGACCTGAGCAGGGGTGGAGCTGGGATTGGAGGGGCAGGGGTGGAGCCGGTGATCAGAGTGAAGTACAGAGGAAACACCTTTTCTGACCGCTCATTGGCTAAGCTCCCTGTATGCCACTGGTAATATTCTTAGTAATTTGGGTAATAAGAATCCAAAAAGGCAATCTAGGGTTTTTCCACCACACTCCTGGAGAAAAAAAATGAAGGTCCACTGCTGGAGGGCTAAGAAATGTCATATTCTGCCCTAGCCCGTTTGGCTCAGTGCATAATGCCTCAGCCTGCTGACTGCAGGGTCTGGGTTCAATTCTGTACCTAGGTTGCAGGCTCCTCCCTGGCCGGGGTCCAGGTCAGGGCATACGCAGGAGGCAACCAATCAAAGTGTTCCTCTCACTTTGTTGTTTTTCTCTGTTTTTTCCTTCTCTTCCACATACTCTAAAAATCAATGGAAACATATACTCAGGTGAGGGAAAAAAAAAAGAAAGAAAGAAATTCCATATCTTATGAAAGACACATCTTGAAAATGGCTAAAGAAAGTTCATTTTTTCATGGTGAAGGGACTGGAGTCTGTGTTGATGAAAACACCTTGGTGGCTACAGTGACTGGCAGTGGTTGTAGCAGTGGGTGATGGAGCTGATGGCTTCCCCTGATTAGCCTGTTCGTCTCTCACAAAGGAAGGCCAGACTGCAGCTTAAGCCCGCTCCCCAAGGGGAGCAGGGAACAGGCCTAAGCCATCTGTAGGACACCCCCTGAGGGCTCCCAGTATGTGAGAGGGGGCAAACTGGGCTGCGATACCCCCCCCCACCCCAGTGCATGAATTTCATGCACCGGGCCCCTAGTAAATAAATAAAAAGAAAAAAGAAAAAGAAATATATTCTTGTTGCATAAATCTTAAGCCTACTGACTAAAACATTCAAGTCCCAAGTGATTCTTTCATACTAATCCTCTTTCATATCCTGGGGTAAATGCTATTAATGATTTGTATGCTACTTCCAGGCTGTTTTTTTATATACTTACTAGGGGCCCAGTGCACAAAAATTTGTGCATTTGGGAGGGTCCCTCAGTCCAGCCTGTGCCCTCTCACAGTCTGGGACCCCTCAGGGTATGTCCACCTGCTGGTGTGCCTGGCCAGCTTGGGTGAGGGGCTGATGGCTGTTTGCAGGCTGGCCAAGCCCCCCAGTGGAGACCCTCACCCCATGGGGGTGTGGCCAGCCTGGGCAAAGGGCTGAGGGCCATTTTCAGGCTGCCCACAGCTCCCATTGACCCAAAGTCCCAGCGAGGCTGGCTGGAATCAGGTTTCTGGGGTTTATTTATCTTCTATAATTGAAACTTTGTTACCTTGAGCAGAGGCCCAGCTGGCCTAGGCAGGCAGTTTCAACTCCATTGCTGGTGCAACAGAAGCTTCCTGTCTGCTCTAGCTGCATGGATGCCAGCTGCCATTTTGGCTGGGTTAATTTGCATACAGCCACTCTGATAGACTGGTGGGCGTGGTTTGGGTGTCTTAGAGTGACAGTTAATTTGCATATTACCCTTTTATTAGATTAGACTAGAAGCCAGTGCACAAAAATTTGTGCCCTCTGGAAGGTGGGGAGGGTTCCCTCAGCACAGCTTACAGTGGGGCAATCAGGCCACCCCAAATCACCCCTCCACTGCTGATGGTTGCTGCTGTTGCCCCCCTCAATTGCCTTCCCCTCTTTCTGGCTGTCCTGGCACTGCCCATTCACCAGCCCTGCCCCTCACCTACCAGTAGTTCCAATTTTAGTTCGATTTGCATATTAGGCCTTTATTATATAGGATTTATATACAGCTACATGTCCACCAAGTGTTCTAAACACATATGGATCACTTTATACCTATTATTCTGAAATGTGCACAGTTGTTTAAAGCATCTACTAATGATCATGCTGAGCATTACCAAAAAACTATTCCAGAAAATACATTTCCATGGTCAGCACTATATAATCTGAAACTTCTTTCGTCTTCTGGGAGCATTGTACAGTGATGGGCATATAGCAGGGACTTGAGAAATGCTTAAGGGTCAGTGGGCAATTGACTAGGTCAAGATAAAAATAACTATTCTACTAAAATCCGCTGACAGTTAAATTCTGGAAGGAATCAACCCTTGAATGCACAGGCAATATGCCAATGAAGTGTCTGTTATATAAAGAGACTAACCCTTTTCATTTTTAATAATGATTCTGGCCCTTGGAGTGACACACAATGCAGGGAGAACCCCTACACTGTTAGCCCCATTTCAGAGGCAGGAGAGCTGAGGCTCAGGGAAATTAAGTGACTTGTTCAAAATTACTTGACTGGTTGTCAAGAAAGCCAAGATTCAAAACTCAGCCAAGCCTTCAAGTAGTGCCGCTTCAAAGTACCTTCTGCAAGTAACAAGCACACATTGGCCCTTTCCTCGTGGCCCTAAATTGCATGAAACAGCCATTTGCATCCACAAGGATGGAATAATATCTGCATCTCACTCAGTTTCTTGGCTCTATCTTTTCCTTATCATGTAGATTTTTTAAAGGTAGAATTCTAGGCAAGAATTTTACACAATCTGGTGCTCAGATGCTTAGGATATTTTTGTCTTTTGGTAGGCAGAGTAACACACTGTTAAGTGAGAGAAAGGCAGAGAGGAATATATAGTAAATTCAATGTTTATATGAATTTCATCTGCAGGGAATACAGCAAAATAATCACAACTCAACAGAAAAGGGAGCTTTTGAGTGAATTGTGAAATAAGCTATTAAGTCATGCAAATAAATCCAGTACCAACACTTCAGCTGGGCTGACTGCATTCGTGCATTGGAAATCATACTTCTCAAGGATTTAAGGCCCTTGATGGTCTCGGGAGGTGGGGGGGGGTTGGTTCACTTGGTTCTCTGGTGTTCTTTGGGGGTGGGTAGATTGAGGGGTGATCTAGAGAAAGCATGCTGGCTTTGAAGTGGGGAGCTTATGAGAAAGGGAAGTCTATGTGCTACAGGGGTTGAAAAAATGTATTACTCCAGATCTTATCCTGCACCCATTGTGTCAGGCTTTGCTGCGTTTCTGAACTCTATGCTCTAAGAAGCACCCTTGCTTCTTCCATGTACCTTGTCCTCCTGACTGTCCCATAGGGCACCTCTGCTCAACCAGACAGGGATCCAAGTCTCATAATTCAGAGGGTACCCCCACCATGACTTGGAGATGTTGCTGCTGACAGTCACATGTTACCCAATGAGTGGCTGCAGACAAAGACTGACGTTCCCCCATAAAGCCCAGCCTTAGGAGCACTGCCTGGTTGGGCCATGTTTGCAGTGACCAACCAAGCACCTGGAGCACATACTGGACACACAACAAACATTCAACAAAATGTTGCATGAGCAAGAAATCATCATCTATTGTGTTATGTAATTGGATGGCTGGATCTATTTGATATATTTGACATCGAAGTCTCACTTCCTCTGACCAATACACCATCCTACAGTCCCAATGCCAAGCATGAGTCCTCCTGGTTCAAGATCATGTGTGCTAAGTAGTATACTCTAAAGTTTACATGCCATCTCATTTCATTTTATGTCATACTTAAATAAATCTATATACCCACTTTAGAGATGGAATCAGGGCTTAAAGAAACCAAGTAGTCCAGCTGCAGTCCCAAAGCTAATAAATGATAAAACTGGGATTTGGACCTCATTCTGTTTTAGCTGCAAACATGTGTCCTTTTCATCTGGCTGGGTTGCATTCTGTCCTAACATTAAGTACTATTCATTTGCATCACGTGACTGAAGATATCAATGGTTAAGTCCAGAACCACTATGACTTATGAATTAGGAAGGACTACTGTGTGGAAGATATTGGGTAATCCATAGAGTCAGCTAACCCAGAACAGAATGACCAAGCATGAGGATCTAATACGGGTGAAATACAAATTGAACAGTAATTAGAAATGAATTGTCATGGTGGTAACATCCTGAAAAGAGAAAGGAATCTTCACACTGGAGTGTCTCCAGGAAAGCATTGGCCAGCTAACTGTCCTATGTGAGTTGGTCTTTCACTTGCCTCTTCGCTTCCTTGCCCTTCAGTATCTCCTGTGCACCAGGCAGTGTGCTGTACAATAATGAGTGAGACACAGTCTTTGCATTTTTTTTTAAATCCTACAACACATAAAGATATAGTCATGGCAAAACATGATTAACAATATTAGAACAATGCAAAGGAAACAGACTCCCATAGCATGGTCAGACGAGCTGTTCGGACTTTGCCTCAGGGATGCAAAGAGGCTGAGAGTGTGATGAGAAGATCATTTCAAGGAGAGAAAAAGGTACAGATGGTGGGTGAAGGCCGCAACCATCAGGAACTTCACACAGTTCAATGCTGCCAGAACATTGAGCAAGAAGCCAGGATGGAAAGGAACGAGCAGAAGGGCTGGTTTGTAAGTAAGCCATGCTGACAGGTGTGGCCTTTATGTGGACAGTGATAGATATCTGGAGAGCTTGAGCAGAGGACTGACAAAGTTGGATGTAAAAATTTAGAAAAATACCTATAGCTGCTGTAGATTTGAATGGAACTGGACAGAAGGCCAGGAGGTCAAGTTAGGAAACTGGTGTCAAATTTCAGCAAAACCTAAGAATCTGAACAAGAGCTGAGTGAGGAACGAAGAGAAGGGACGAATTCAACAATGATTTGGAAAGTAACATTTTTCAGAAGGTTGGGAGAGAAGTTTATCAAAAAGCAAAAGAACAAACGAGCAAACAGGCAGAGTGAGAACAGGGAGTGCAAAATACTAAGGAAATTACTGAGCAATGTTAATAGTTTTAAGTATACCCATGATAGACATTATTAGGGATCCTCATTGTCAAATATGTGGGGTTTTTTTGACTAATTACTTTCAGTTAACATGATGTTTTCAAGGTTCATTCATGTTGTAGTATGTTAGTAATTTTATTTCCTTTCATTGTCAAATAATAGTCCATTGAAAGAAAAGACCACCTTTTATTTATACATCCCTTAGTTGATTGAATGTATACTTTGCAGGAAGTATACTGCTATGAACATTCAGGTAGAAGTTTCTGTGTAGACACAAGTTTTCATATCTCTTAAGTAATATCTAGGAATGGAATTGTTAAATTATGTGATTACACTATATTTAGCCTCTACCTCTTGTGCAACTGTTCCCAAAATGTCTCACCAGCACAGCATAAGGGTTCCAATTTCTCTATAACCTCCTTTTTGATTACAAGCTATCCCAGTGAGTGTGATCTGGTGTGTTCTGTTATCTAATTGTGTTTTTCACTTATATTTCCCTAATGGCTAACAATTTTCAGCATCTCTCCATGGGCATATTGGCTATTTGTATATCTTTCTTTGGAAAAAAAAAAAAACTATTCAGGTCCTTTGCCCATTTTAATTGGGTTCCCTCTAAATTATTAATCCGTTAACTACCCGTGTCTAAAACAGAAACCATCCCCGCATACCATGATATTTTGAATTTAATTTAAATAATCAATTTGCAAGGAATATTATAAAAATAAATATATTACTGACAATTCTGGTGTTTTTGAATATTTTCACCTGAAAATTCTCTTGAGAAATGATTTTAAAGTTGGAAGACATTTTTTCATAGACATGTGTAGCATGTGGGGAAGGTCCGCCACTTGCGTCTACAGACGCTTATGGTGTACAATGGGTTAAGTTGTATAAGTTTTATACATCTTTATACATAACTTCCTGATCACATATATAATTTATACACATTGTCTTCCATTATGTGGATAGTCTTTCCACTTTCTTGATGGTGTCCTTTGAAGCACAAAAGTTTTGATTTTGATGATATCCAATTCATCTATTTTTTCTTTCTGTTGTTTTTAGTATTTCTAAAAAAGCCTAATCTAAGCGCAGGAAGATTTACACTTTTATTTTCTTCAAAAGTTTTCTAGTTTCAGCTGTTATATTTTGTTTTTTTGATCAATTTTGAGGTAGTTTGGAATATGGTATGATGCACGGCTTCAACTGAATTCTTTTGCATGTGAATAGCCAGTTGTCCCATTTATGGACATTTAAGGAGATTATTCTTTTCCTATTAAATTATATTAGCAGGTCTGTTGAAAATCATTGAAAATAAATGTGAGTGTTTATTTCTGGAATCACAAT
This sequence comes from Murina feae, assembly GCA_004026665.1. Lineage (NCBI taxonomy): Eukaryota > Metazoa > Chordata > Mammalia > Chiroptera > Vespertilionidae > Murina > Murina feae. The sequence continues at coordinate 26,526 of PVJC01016205.1, read as the reverse complement.
TCCACTCCATTGAACCGCATGTCTACCCTTATGCAAGTACCACAGTATCTTGATTATTATAGATTTGTGAGTTTTGAAATCAGAACACCCTCCTACTTTATACTTCTTTTTAAGGATTATTTGGGCCATTCTGAATCCCCTGGATTGCCATATTATTTTAGAATCATATTGCCAATTCTGCAAAGAAGCCAGATGGGACTTCATGGAGATCGCATTAACTCTGTAGGTCATCTCGGGGAGTATTGCCTTTTGCCATGTTAACAATATTAAGTCTTCCAACCATGAATGCAAAACATCCTTTTATTTACTTAAGTCTTATTGAATTTCTTTCAACAATGTTAGGCATTTCTTTTATTAAATTTATTCCTAACTAATTATTTTTAGTACAATAATAAACAGAATTGTTTTATTTATTTCTTTTTCTGATTGTTTATTGCAAGAGTATAGAAATAAAATTGTCATTTGTATGTTGATCATATATCCTGCAAGCTTGCTAAACTTGTTTATTATTTCTTATACTTTTTAGTGGGTACCTTATGAATTATAACACACAAGATCATGATATCTGCTAATAGCGATAGGTTTTCTTCTGTGTTCCAAATCTGGATGGTTTTTATTTCTTTTTCTTGCCAAACTGGCCTGGCTCTAACCTCTAGTACAATAAAATAGCCTCTTTTCTGATCTTAGAAAAAAAGCATTCAGTCTTTCACCACTGAGTATGAAGTTAGCTGTGGGTTTTTAATATATTCTCTTTATCATAGAGGAAATTCCCTTCTATCCTAGTTTGTTGATTCTTAATTGTGAAGGGATGTTCAATTGTTTCAAAATTTTTTGCATCTATTTAGACAATAATGTATTTTTTCTTTTATTCTATTGATATGGTGTATTACATTAATTGACTTTAAAATGTTTAACAACTTTGCTTTCCCACAATAAATCCCACTAAGCCATAGGGTATAATCATTTCTTTGTTGCTGAATTTGATTTACTAGTATTTTGTTGAGGATATTTGTGTCTATATTCTTTTGAGGTATTTACCTGCAGTTTTGTTTTTATGTTTTTGTCTGGTTTTGTTATCAAGGTAAATGTCAAAGAATGCAGATGAAGTGTTCTCTCCTAATTTTAGAAACAAATTATGAAGAATTGTTATTAATTCTTCTTTAAATGTTTGTTAGAATCACAGTGGAGCTGCCTGAACCTGGGCTCTTCTTGGTGGGCCATCTTTAAATACTAACTCACTATCTTTACTTGTTACTGGTCTATTCAGGCTTTATATTTCTTCTTGAGTCAGTTTCAGTAGCTGTGTTTCCTAGTAATTTGTCCATTTCATCAAATTTGTTGCCATACATTTTTAAATAGTTTTATCATATATTCTTTTTTTTCTGTAAGGTCAGTAGTGATGTCCCCTCTTTTAACCCTGATTTTGTTAATTTAAGTCTTCTCTCTTTTCTACTCAGTCAGTCTAGTTAAAGATTTGTCACTTTTATGAAACTTTTCAAAGAAGCAACTTTCGCTTATGTTGATTTTCCTCTATTTTTTTTCTCTCGTTGATTTCTATTCTGATATTTATTTCTGTCACTTTTGCTTTGGGTTCATTTTACTCTTATTTTTGTAGTTTTGTGGGGGTTTTTTGTCATTGCAATAAGCCATTTTATTATGAATCTTTACACCAACCCATCAAATAGAAATGAATAATCTAATTATACAGAGTAAGAAGCCAACACTCCGGAGAGCCAGAAATCAAACCTACCACCCATGTACATGCCCTTGACCGGGAATTGAACTTGTGACCCTTCTGTGCATAGGCTGATACTCTAACCACTGAGCAATGCCGACCAAGGCCATAATGTCTTTTCTTTGTAATAGGTTTTTGAATCAGGATTCAAACAAGGCCCATGCCTTGCATTTGGTTGTTATGCCTCTTGAATCATTGAAAATAAAATATTTCCCCTTTCCTTTCCTTTTTTATCTTATTTTTATTTTATTGAGCATCTACCATGCATTGAAGTTGTGGAAGAGACCACTAAAGATGTGTTTTAAATTTGAAAGCTTATACCTCCTTCTTCTCTGCCACTGACATTCTCCTTGACTCTTCAAACCATGAAGGTCAGGCACTGAGGCTCTGAGCTAGGTTTCGAAAAAGTTAGTGGAATTCCTCCAAGGTGGTGTTTTGCCAAATATTTGGAAGTAGTACATGTGTTACTTATAAATATCTTGAGGGTGACCTATCAACCATTTGTGCCATAAATATTTATTGAATGCCTACTATGTGCCAAATCCTGGATGCCTTATGTACATCTCAGTAAATCTTGTCAATAGCTCTACAACATCAATAATATTATTATTATTCCCATTTTACAGATGAACAATTTAAGGCTCAGAGGGATAACCATATTTTCTGAGCCAAAAATTTATAGACACTATTGTACTTATAAGAACAATGATGCAAGCAGGACATTAGTTATCCAGACAGTCTCAGAAAAATCTAGAATATGTAAAATTCATTAATGTCAAAGGGAGTTCACTTTCAAAAGACAAGAGAGTTAACACCCTTGAATGAATGAGTCCTTCAAACACTGAAGGGAGGTGGTATTCTCCGTCCCATGCAAAGGAAGCATCTGGGTCAGAGATATCATTCCTTCACTCATTCATTCATCCAACAAATACTGAGCACTCCTGTTGAGTCAGGCTTTGTTCAGGGTCCTAGGGACATGATACAGTGGTGGATTTGGAAAATTAAGTCCCACCCCACAGCATCCCACTCCTAGCTGGCACTGTATTGCAAAGGGTACGTTCTGCTAAGTGTATGAATGTGTCCTTATTTTTGTAGTTTTTTAAGGTGAAAAAATAGATTATTGATTTAGAGCTATAAAGGTGTTTAGAGGCATACATTTCCTTGTAAGCACTGTTCCTGTAGCATTCCAAAAGTTTTGGTTAATTTACCAGAAAGTTGCTTGGTGTGTGTGTGTGTTTGTTTGTTTGTTGCCAGTTTCCTTGTGATTTCTTCTTTGGCCCATTGGTTATTTAGGAGGGTGTTGTTTAATCTCCACATAGTATTTGTGAATTTCCCAAGTTTCTCTATTGCTTTGTAATCCTACACTATTGTGGCCAGAGAATATACTTATATGATTTCAATCCTTTTACACTTTGGGTGGAGGCAGGTTGTGGTTAATTGCCACAGACTCTTGCTGCTTCTTGCTGCTCTCACTAAGATTTAGTAGATTTTAAATGTTTCTTCATTAGCTGTAGACCGTTAGGACAATTACAGAGATTTTAAGTAATTGGGTTTCTTTTTATCATTTCGACCAGTTATGGTTGTTTTGCTGAGGAACGGGCCTGTGGAGCTCGTCACACTGCCGTTGCAAAAGTGGAAACCCAATAAACTTCGCTTTTACCCTCTGAGATTTAGAGGCTGCTTATTATCACAGCAAAATCTAGCTAGTGTGACAAAAGCAATGTCAAATATTAAAGCAGCATTGAAATAAACTCACATAAATAAAATAAAAATAATGATTTGCCAAAACTATCTTTCTCTGGTAAGTTATTATCCCTTAAGCTTCAGTAGCCTTCACTGGTCAAATTCCATGATAATACCTTTCCTAGTTTTCCTTTGTTGTTTCTGCTGCTTCAACTGATCGCTGTGATATGTCTAAGTATAAGCAAGCCTTTGATGAGAAGTCCCAAGTTACTTTTCTAAAATACAGTACCCATTTAAAGATGGCAATGTGACCATCATGAGGGCAGCAGACTATGTATTTTATCAACTATGGTATTCTCAGATCCTAAGACAATGCCTAGCTCGCCTGATACTTAGGAGCTGCTCTCAAAACTGTGTGTGTGTGTGTGTGTGTGTGTGTAATTTATTGAGGAGAGAGAGAAACCCCAATCTGTTGCTCCATCCATGCATGCATTCATTGGTTGATTCTTTAATGTGCCCTGACCAAGAACTAACTCTGCAACCTTGGTGTATCAGAATGACACTCTAACCAATTGAGGTACCTGTCCAGCACTTAAAACATAATTTTTGAAAGAGTTATAGTATCAAGAATACACTCCTGCTCCTTTGTCGTACTGGCTGCTCTGGGAATGGAAATAATGAGAGGATCGTTTATCTTACAGTATCTTCTGAAAGTACTTTCCCAGAAACTGGTTCACACTGGGACCTGTATGACAGCCATGTCCTAGGGGGACTCTCTGTATCAATAAAATATCCCCAGTCTTCCAGCCCAGAGGTCTGACCTCATTTTAAAGTTATCTTAGGAAATCCAAGGAGTATAATCTTGTATCTATAACTGACTCCATAGAACAGAGTGTGGTACTATCAGTTTTGTGGATGAAAATCAGTTTGAGGAAGCTGACTCCAGAAGAAAATGCTGTTGACAAGAAGGCAAATGAGACAGCAAGATGGCGGCATAGGGTAAACACCGTAAATGCAGCCGTGCACAACTATTTCAGAATAACCATGAAAAGAAACCACGGACACCACTCACACCCACAGGAAGGCTGGCTGAGTGAAAATTCTACAACTAGAAAGAAACTGAGACTCAGAGGAGTGGCGGAAGCAAAGTACAGAGGTACGGAGGTGCGCACACGGGACTCAGGAGAGGGCTGGCGCTGGAGGATGCAGCTCTTTTTCAAATTGCAGAGAGCCACAAGTTCCCAGCAGCTCTGAACTCCAGTTCCAGGCGAGTTTGTGAGGACCCAGACCCACACCCAGAGAAGGGGGACTGACTGGCACTGGGAGGAAATCCAAAGCGGGTTTCTCTCAGTGTTGCTTGCAGCATTTACCGTGGGACACAGAGACTCAGTGTCTCTCAGCGCTGGGCTGAGATTCGGCCATAGCTATTTGCTCCGCCCTGTAGACTCCCCGAGGCCCTGCCCCTCCCAAGCTGCATCAGAGGCTTTTGCATATAAAAGGCTGAGCAGCCTAAGGCAAAGGCTAAATCAACACCTCCTTAAAGATACAAGAGCCAGCCTCACCCAGTGGCCAGAGTGGGACTAACCTAAACAAAACAAATCCACAAGGAACACACTCGGGGCAGATGCAGTGAGCAGAAAAGCCCCACTGAAACAACTCTTACCCCCTAAGGGTGTCTCCAGAACAGAAGTTCTCCCACTGTAGACACAGCTAACTCTCATAACCAAGTGGCTTAAAGGTTAATTTCTCTCAGTGAGCACCTAACTCAGAAAGGGAAGCAGCCAAAATGCGAAGACAAAGAAACAGGTGACAAATGACAGAAATGGAGGGAAGAAAACGACAGGATATAGAGTTCAAAACCACGGTTATTAGGTTTTTCAAGAATTTTCTAGAGACTGCCGATAAATTAGTGAGACCCTCGAGCATATGAAAAAGGACCAGGTAGAAATTAAGCATACACTGACTGAAATAAAGAATAATATACAGAGATCCAACAGCAGATGAGAGGATCACAAGAATCTAGTCAAAGATATGAAATATGAAGACACAAAACCTACCCAGCCAGAAAAGCCAAAAGAAAAAAGAAAAAAAGAAAAAGGATCAAAAAGTCTGAAGATAGTGTAAGGAGTCTCTGGGACAACTTCAAGCGCACAAACATCAGAATTATAGAAGAGAAAGAGCAAGAAATTGAAAACCTATTTGAAGAAATAATGACAGAAAACTTCCCCCACCTGGTGAAAGAAATAGACTTCCAAGTCCAGGAAGCACAGAGAACCCCAAACAAAAGGAACCAAAGGAGGACCACACCATAAGACACATCATAATTAAAATGCCAAGAGCAAAAGACAAAGAGAGAATCTTAAAAGCTGCAAGAGAAAAGCAGTTAGTTACCTACAAGGGGGAACCCATATGACTGTCAGCTGATTTCTCAACAGAAACTTTGCAGGCCAGAAGGGAGTGGCAAGAAATATTCAAAGTGATGAATAGCAAGAACCTACAGCCAAAATTACTTTACCCAGCAAAGCTATCATTCAGAATTGAAGGTCAGATAAAGAGCTTCACGGACAAGAAAAAGCTAAAAGAGTTCATCACCACCCAACCAGTATTATATGAAATGCTGAAAGGTATCCTTTGAGAAGAGGAAGAAAAAGGAAAGTAAAAGTTATGAACAACAAATACATATCTATCAACAAGTGAATCTAAGAATCAAGTGAATAAAAAGTCTGATGAACAGAATAAACTGGTGAATATAATAGAAGCAGGGGCATAGTAAGGGAGTGGACTGACCATTTTCGGGGGTTAAGGGTGTTGGGGGTACGGGAAGAGAATGGACAATAATCATACACCTATGGATGAGGACAGTGAGGGGGCAAGGACAGAAGGTGGGGTGGGAACTGGGAGGAGGGGAGCTATGGGGGGAAAAAAGAGGAACAACTGTAATAATCTGAACAATAAAGATAAATTTTAAAAAAAAAGAAGGCAAATGATTCCAAATCATCAGCCTGCACAGCTCACAGGAAAACCTACTAGTTGTGCCAGTTAATAATGTGGATTTTTTTCAATAGATGGAGTTACACATATGTTGATATATATGCGATTTGATATGTATGCTATTTTCTTGTATTGACAACAAGCTTCAAAACTTCATATGTCAAATTTGCTGAAGGTGTTAACATCATGGATATTTTTACACTTAAAAATGTCAAATTTCATGCCAAAATAAAATGTTGAATTTTGTGCCAAAAAAAAGAGAGCATTTGTGGAAAGTTATAATTCATTACTTTATTTTGAAGAAAAGTGTTGCTGAATGCTTCAGGAAGCTTATGGTGAACATGCTCCATCTCAAGATACTTGTGAACACTGGTTTGGATGTTTTAAAAGTGATGATTTCTATGTAAAAGACAAAGAACATCCAGGTCAACCGAAAAAGTTTGAAGACCAACAATTGCAAGTATTATTGGATAAAGATGTATGTCAAACGCAAAAAAAACTTGCAGACAGATTAAATGTTGCTCAGCAAACAATTTCTGATCATTTACAAGCAATGGGAAAGATTTTAAAGGAAGGAAAATGAGTGCCACATCAACTGAATGAAAGACAAATGGAAAACCAAAAAGTCATCGGTAAAATGTTGCGAAACGAAGCAAAAATCTTTTTTTGCATCGAATTGTGACTGGCGATGAAAAGTGAATTTATTTTGAGAATCCCAAACACACAAAATCATGGGTTGATCCAGGTCAACCATCAACATCAACTCCAAGGCCAAACTGCTTCAGAAGAAGAAAATGCTCTGTGTTTTGGTGGGATCAGAAAGGTGTGGTGTATTGTGAGCTTCTAAAACCAGGTGAAACCCTTAATACTGATCACTACCAACAACAATAATAAATTTGAACCAGGCTTTGATTGTGAAACGACCAAAATGTTCCAGAAGACACAGGAAAGTAATTTTGCTTCATGATGATTCACCATCAGACACTTTAAAACCAGTTAAAGACATGTTAAAAGATATTGTCTGGGAAGTATTAATCCACCCGCCTTTTTCATTACACCTTGCTCCTTGTTCCTATTGATGGCACACGCACTTTCTTGGCAGGATTCAAAACGTAGGAAGAAGTGGAAAATTGGGTCTCTGAATGGTTTGCCTCAAAACAAGAAAAGTTCAATTGGGACGATATCCACAAACTACCTGAAAGATGGGGAAATGTGTAGCTAGCAATGGACATTACTTTGAATAAAGCACTTTTGATGCGTCTCTTAAAATTACCATGTTTCCTTTGATTACAAAATCCACATTATTAACTGGTACACCCACAAGTCCCTGGAAGACCAGGGAGGTTGCAGGCTTGTCCTCTTGCTTAGAACTGAGCAGTGTGCTAAGAGAACAGGTCTAGATACCCCAGAAAATTCCTGAAATGATGAGGATGGAGATAACCACTGAACCACCACAACAAGCCTTTGTGGAAACTGTGTTCTAGATCTAAGGTTTTGGCTCACTGTCCCTCCTATGTGTAACCTTGGCACTAACATCCACCTACGTAGTGAGCCTCATGCCAGCCTTAGCTGTAGGCTCTGCCAGGACCCTTGTCTGCTCACCAATCTTTTTGAAACTTGCCCAGGAACTTTACCTCATCTAGGTCTCTAGCTTTCTGGTTCTCTCTCACACTTAAGATTTGCCCATATCTTGTCCTATTTTGACTTTACTCTGCTTTACAGGGGCAATTTATTCATGGGTTAATAAATTGGGCAGTTCAATTAATATTCAATGGGCAGTTCAATTAATTCATCTAATCGCTTGGTGAAGATTCTTGTGACTCTGAATTAACTTGTTTGGAAAGTAGTCACATCTCAGATTTCATCCTCACTTCTCTCCAGGTCATTACAAAAATGAAAATAAAAGCCAGTCTAGAAATAACTGTGTGAAAAATAGCTCTCAATCTTTGCCCTCTTGGTATCAGCTTTGAGACACCTGGCCAAGCAGAGCCTGTGCGAAGTTTCAGAGAAAAGGCAGATAACTTTGAGGGTTTCATTTCCCAGGGGACAAAAGATAAAGGTCTCTGCCAAGCTGTCATTAGATGCTTAATGCTATTTGTGGTGGGTGCTGGAGGCTCCTCCTCTGTGGACCTCTTGGAGATTAGGTTTCGGATCTTTAATTTGAGGAAAGATTTACGGCTGTGAAGAAGTATAATAACATTTTGATTTGGGTTGTACTAGGCTAGGGAAGCCAGATTACATTTGTATGAAACTGTGTTAGAAGATATGACTGAAACCACCAAAATCAAATAAAGAGAGCCTAAAAATAGGGGCCTGTCTTTCCCAGGCCCACACATGGTTTCACTAATGATTATTCTGATTTACACCGAGAGGGTCCAACAGAAACACAGAGGCAGATGGCAAAAATGCCTTGCTTGGCAGACATGTCCATTCATCAGTCTGTCATGGACCAAGTCCAGAGGGGGATGCCCCGGATAAAGAAAAAATAGTTAACCCTCAGAGAAGTGAGGAAGGTATGGAGGAAACTCATGGAAAATGCCCTGCTTTCATCCCCTAGGGCACTGATGCCACCTTGGAAAAACCCATCAAGTGGTCTCTACAGTCTCGCTGGGCTCAGTCCACTGCCATATGCCACCCTGTTACACAGCGTCCCCCAGATAATGACTTCCAGAACAATATCAGAACTATTTAAAACCCCAACTCTCCTCATTTGCATAGCTAACAATAAATCACTTCGGCACCACAAAAATCCAGTTTCCCCTGAGATAAAGCACAAAACAAGAGGCAGCTGTTGCATGTCATGGTGTGTAGTGCACAGCTACAGAGCTGGGCAGGTCACCATTATCGTCCAGTAGGACTGAGAGGTGGACAAATGGCACACCATGGGCAGAACGCCTGAAATCGAACTCATTGTGCTGCTGAAGCCTCTAGTTTCAACTGGGATGTGTTACCTATGGTTGGGGAAGTTTGGGAGGAGCAGGGCTGCTTTTTGTCATTAGAGAACTTTCAGAAATAAAGGAAAATCATGAAGGCAGCCACAAACAACTTCAAAGGTTACCTAATCCTCAAATGGTTGGCCCTCTGCGCGTGGTTAGTGGTCAAGAGGAAGTGCTGTCTGAGGGTGATTCTCTGACTTCTGTCAGGAGTCCTATCTCTCAGCTGCCACAGGGGGCAGAAGGACCAGGATTTGCACGTGAACCCGTTAGGCACATGCTGTTTTACACCTGCACGTCTCCTCAAGTGAAGAAAACCTAACCACTGTCTCAGCGTGTCACTGTCTCAGGTTCAAGTTGGCATGGGCCCATCACCAGGGAGCTCAATATCTTTCCATGCTGTAGGCACAGGTGAGCTGATTGACCAGAGCACAGAAGAGGTGTTGAAGGAAGGGCCTTCTCCAACTTTGGGTGAAAATGTGGTTTCCTCAGGGACATAAAGGGGTGACTAAGGCAGTAAGCAAAATACAGGTCCTGACTCACCCATAAAGGTAACCAGACAAAAGACATCCAAGATCGCTTGGCTTGCTCTAAGGAACTCCTCGGGACAGTTTGTAATATAGTCTACAATATGCTAGTAGTGATCGTTTTCCCCTAATTCCAAGACTATGAGGATATTATCTTAGTATCTTTATCTTATTCTCAATTAACAAACAAGTATTAATGGAAACAAGTCTTGTTTCTGAAATTCCGTGTCATCTCTTCAGAACAGACTCATTTCCCTCACCACCTTCTCCAATAACAGGAGGGGCTCCTCCAGGTCCCTGAGAAGACAAAGAAGCTCAGCCTCTTAGCCTTTGGGCACTAAGAAAGCTGTCAACCACCCAGAACCTTTAAATCTGACACTGAGCTCCTTCAGAGTGGGGGCCTTGTACAGGAAAGGAGGCGGGGCCCAGCCATGCTGCTGACATCTAATTTCCCTGAGCCTCAGTTTCCTCCTCAGGAAAATGCCAGTGTAAATTAAGCCTGAAAGAAAAGTCTATCGTTAATTTTAAAATAAGTCAAAAGATATTTAACTCATAGGAAGAAAAATGTGCTCAAAATATCTTCATAGATAGTGTATGAACCTGCAGTCGTCAGGAACATGGGTATGAGTAACACCACCTGCGTCCACATTTTGATTGACCATTTACTAGCTGTGCAATATTGGGCAAATTACCTAACTCCTCTGAGTATCAGTTGTTCTATCTCCATAAGAAAAATAATAGAAGCTGCCATATGATCGGACTATTGCAAAGATGAAATCAACTCATCCATGAAAAGCTGCTAGAGCAATGCCCAGCCCCACAGTAAATGCCCAATGAACAAGTCATCATTATTAGAAACAATTAACAATAATTCTATTTAAATACAAGAAAAGTAATAATTACACATTGGTAATATTACCTGGGAAGCAGTAAAATCAAGGATCAATATGATCCTGTGGGAGATGTCATTATGTGATATCCTTTGGATTGATAAAAGTGGCCAAACAAAGCAATCCAAACAGTAGCTTCTTAGCTCCTGTGCAGCAACCGCCTGAGGCATGTGGGAGGGGAAACACCTCCTTGCACCAGCAGAGCAGACCCCATGACAAGCCTCAGCCGCCCCAGAACAGTGAGGCAGCCAATCCCCAGGGAACACAGGGGTGGAGGGGTGAGCCATAGGGAGGGCTGCCTGTTTCCCTCTGCGCACTTCACCAAGACCTACCTAGCCTCCCTGGACCCCAGCTCAGCTGCCAGGGAAAGTTTCAGGCCACAGCGGTGCCCCAACAATCTTCCAGGTCTGTGGAAGCTGGGGAGGGCCTGTCTCACTGCAAGTGATTTCCTCCTAGTTCAGCAGTGCCCAGGCTTTAATGGGAACCTAGTGAACACAGAGGCTGCTGGGTACTAAGTGGAAATCACACAACAGAATGTCTGAGTCAATTTCATGTTCCCGTTGTGCATCCAGTTAGCACTGTGACCTTGGCCGTGCCCCCACTTCTCTGAGCTTCACTTTCCTCATCTGTAAAATGGACAGAAGCTAACCCCTGTGTGTCCTGGGGAGAGGGGCACCTTGCACAATGCCTGACACTTATTAATGTGCAAGGTTCTCTTCGTTTTCTGTCCTGAACTGAAACAGGTTGTCAGTCTACTTTCACATGTCTAATTAAAATAAAAAGAAAAAAAAGTTAACACCCTCAACCAGAAGAGGAAGAGAGAAAAGTTGCCACCACAGAAATCAGCAGGGCAAAGCGACAAGCTGCTGGGTAGGCAGGTGGTGCCCCGCCCTGTATTATTTGATAATTTCTGGGGCCCATCAAAGGCCCATCGCAGTCCAATGTGGGTAATCCCTCTCACACATAAACACTTTCATTACGAAGTGCTAAAGGCATCGCTCTGTCTGCGAAATGGGAATCGACAGGACTTGGCCTTTCCCCTGCGTATCCCGGCAACGGCCCGCTTTCCCTCCCCAGTGACTGGGCTGTGCGGCCAGTTTCCCCTGCCGGCTGCAGATGCGCAGCAAGATGAAAAACGCTGTGAGAAATGGAAAAGGGGAAAAGCACTTCAGAAACCCAGAAAGCCTGCCCTTCCCGTTAGCCCCCAATGCTGCTGGTAAACATCGGCTCTGATGTGTTGAAAAGTCACCAGGATTCGTTTTGACTTGGTCACAAGCATAACCAATGGACATAAGACACTGCGGGGTAGGGGAGACCGGGGGAAGGTCAAGGGGGAAAAAAATCAAAACCATAAAATTCCTTACAGATTTTGTTTATTCAGCCTAATTATAGGATTCATTTTCTTTAAAAGATCACTTTAGATTCTTTAAAAAGCCAGAAGCAACAGTTTCCCTTTATTGAGAACATACAAAGGTCAAAGGTTACTCACAGCCTGCCCTCAGAAAAGTCATCAACAAATCACGTCTTGCCAAAGCCAGTGGCCAATTCCTAGCCTCTCTTCCCCACCCACTTAGCAGTATCTAACAAGTGGACATCCTCTCCTTCTATACACATAACCCCCTAACCACACTACTCCCATCCTCCTGTACTATGCTGCTCTGGCTAACTGACTTACTGTTTTGTTTATTTATTTTTTGGTGTGTTTTCTAATTCTTCCCTGTGCCTAAGAAGCAAGTTCCTGGAGCATCACAGATACTCTATAGATATTTGGTGTCTGGCTCTTAGTATTTCCCTGTAACAGAAATAGAGACTAGAGCCCAGAGGATTAAAGTGATGTATCCTAAGGCTGCATACTAAGTGGCAGAGCCAGGGTGTGAAGCTGAGGCCTCGGAATAAGGAGCCCATACTCAGGACCATTATACGCAGGACAGAGCCTCAAGTGAATGTCCAGGAGCGCAGCTGCTAAACTTCACTGCAAAGGGCAGACAATAAAGGTTATCTTGCATCTTGTTTTGAACCTGGAACTCTGTGCAGATTCACTTAAGATCTGTGGGATGAGTTTTATCTCCTCCCTCGAGACAGCAAGATCCTTGAGGTGAAAACCAGACACAGGCACCACCTTCTGCTAAACAGTCTATTTCTCACAATAGGAGTTGGATTAATTCCTATGGATTCACACTTTTAACCAGAAGGAGGCTGGAGCCCAGGCAATTCCAAATCAGACACACACACACACAAACACACCAACTAAAGAAAGATCGGGAGATTCAGAAGTTGGAAAATCTATGTTATTCTCTGTCCAGGTAAGAGGATTTATCCATCTGGAGGAAATAAGCCTCACATCAGATGTGAGAGAAACTAAAGGGCTCTCTCCCAGCTGGCCCTGCTGACCCTGCCCTGCTGAGGGCCTCTGGCTACTGTGTGGAGAGACAAAAAAGTGTCCCCTTCACAGTCTGGGAAGCCTTCTGCTGCAGGACAGGAGGAGGTTCCTCTTGGTATTTTATTCAGTCATTCAAGGGACATCCTGTGACTACTTCACTGTGAAGTAAGAGATAGCCAGTGGCTTTCTGCCTGCAGGTTCTGTGGATACCGCACCCCCCTCTTCTCCTTCTCCAGGACCAAGGCCTGGGGACCAGCATGTTCCATTTCCAGGAGAAATGCTTTTTTCTAAGGATCACAGAGGGGGAACAAAGGCAGAAGGACTGGAGGTGACAGTTTCTATTCTCTAAGCCTCTGCAAAGGACCCCCTTTATTAAAACTCAGTCTCATCAAGGGAAAAGTGGTAATCACAAAAAATGTAGTGACTCAGCAATAAGGGTGGGAAATTTGGACAGAATACATTTCAATATGGCCCTTTTGACAGCACCATTGTGAAGCAATCATTTTGATCGTGGTATGAAATTACTTGGAATTTTAGTCCTTAAGCTGGAGAAATACCTAAGTGAAAAATATTGTATTGATAATAATTTATATTTGTCATTTCGCTTGCTTTTATCTTTCTTCTTGAAGACAATAGTCACACCTGTCTTGATTACCATTACATCCCTAGTGCCAGGATTTCATATTTTGTACTTATTTATTGAAAAAATAAATTTCATACTTTGCTCATGGATTGGTAGAATCAACATCATTAAAATGTTCATACCACCAAAGCAATCTATAGATTCAATGCACTCCCCATTAAAATACCAACGACATATTTCACAGACTTAGAACAAACTCTCCAAAAATTTATGTGAAATAAAAAAAGACCCTGAATAGTCAAAGCAATCTTGAGAAAGAAGAACAAAATTGGAGGGATCACAATATCAGATATGAAGTTACATTAAAAGCCACTATTCTCAAAACTGCCTGGTATTGGCATAAGAACAGACATATAAACCAATGAATCAAATCAACCCAAGCCATTATGCTCAATTAATATTTGACAAAAGAGGCAAGAGCATACAATGGAGTCAAGACAGTCTCTTCAATAAATGGTGTTGGGAAAATGGGACAGATACATACAAAAAAATGAAACTAGACCACCAACTTACACCATGCACAAAAATAAACTCAGAATGGATAAAAGACTTAACATATGATAGGAAACCATAAAAATCTTAGAAGAATCTATAGGCAGCAAAATATCAGACATATCTCATAGTAATATATTTACTGATATATCTCATAGGACAATGGAAACTAAGGAAAAAATAAACAAATGGGACTATATCAACATAAAAAGCTTCTGCACAGCAAAAGAAACCATTAACAAAACAAGAGAGTCCACTGCATGGGAGAACATATTTGCCAATGTTATATCTACACAATGGAATACTATGTTGCTGTAAAAAAAAAGGAATTCTTACCATTTACAACAGCACGGATGGACCTGGAGAGCATTATACTAAGCAAGTGAAAAATGCCAGTTGGAGAAATATAAGTATCACATGATCTCACTCATTTGTGGGATATAATGAACAACATAAACTGATGAACAAAAAATAGATCCAAAGACACAGAAGGAATGAATACACCATCAAACCATAGAGAGAAGGCAGAAGAGTGTGTGTGTGGGGGCGGAGGGGGTGGGGGAGCGGGAAGGGGGTGGTGTAAGAGATCAACCAAAGGACTTGTATACATACAATGGACACAGACAATAGGGAGTTGAGGGCCTCTGCTGAAGGGTGGGGACAGGCTGAGAAAGGTCAATGGGGGGAAAAGGAGACATATATAGTACTTTCAACAATAAAAAATATTTTTTATAAAGAGAAAAAAATAAGTTCCTACTACTACTATGATGACTTATACTAGTACCATTACTATTATGGCTGCTTATGCCCAGTGCTTACACACAGTAGGTACACAATAATTTGTTTAAAAAAAAATTAGCTACTACCATCATATTATCACCACTAATATTTTGTTAAAAAACCAGCAGGGCAAGCATTATGCCTTGATTATTTCAATCCTCACCCCCATTTTACAGATGAGAACACAGGCACAGAAGACTTAAGTAAGTATCCTAAGACAAACATACCACAAATGGTAGAAACACAATGATATTAGGACTCTTGGTGAAATAAACTGGGGAAATGAGAGCTAGACTAAGAGTTAAGAATAGGTTGTACTTTGTGCCTCTATTTTGATCTTTTAAGCATTTTTTTTTACATGGAAAAGAACCAGGGAGCCATGAGGAAATGGATGAATCCAGATCTGGGGGAGAAAATGGACATAATAAGGTAGGAAAGTTTGTCACAGGAAGCTATCAAAACCAACAAGAGTCACACCTAAATAATTTGGAGCCAACTTGAAAGGGGCTCCCACTGGCCAAAGGTGAATCAATTTAAACATCAAAAAGAACAATGAAAGTGATAGAATGAAATAGATCTAATGCAAAAAAATCCATCAGCTCCATACTGGTATTTAAAAATACATTGCTCATCTATAAAAGTTGTTAGAACACCAACTCATAATTCAGAAAATCTACTCAAATAAAAGAGTAATATTGAAATTGACTGTTTCTCTGGGATGCTTAAGCCACACCCACCAACCAATCAGAGCAGCTGTATGCAAATTAACCCAGCCAAGATGGAGGCCGGCAGCCACGGAACTAGATCGGACAGGAGACTTCAGTTGCACCAAGAGTAAACTGTCTGCCTAGGTCAGCTGGGCCTCTCTCTGCTTAAGGCAACATAGTTGCAATTATAGAAGCCACAGAGCTGATGCAAACAGGAGACTTCCATTGCACTAGCTATGGAGGAAACTGTCTGCCTAGGCCAGCTGGGCTTCTATTAAGGCAACATTGTTTCAATTATAGAAGCCATGGAGCTGAAGCAAACTAGAGGCTTTGTTACCTGCCTAGGCCTCAGCTTAAAGCAACAGTGTTTCAATTATAAAAGATAAATAAACCCCAGAAACCTGATTCCAGCCAGCCTTGCTGGGACATTGGGTCAATGGAAGCTGTGGGCAGCCTGAAAGCCTGAAAATGGCTCTCAGCCCCATACCCAGGCTGGCCAGGTACCCCAGTAGGACTCAAAACCTGAAGGGACTCTGGGAAGCCTGAAAATAGTCCTCAACCCATCACCCATGCTGCCCAGGTACCCCAGTAGGAACCTGAACCCTGAAGGGACTGTGGGAAGCCTGAAAACGGCCCTCAGCCCATCATCCAGGCTGCCCAGGTACTCCAGTAGGGACCCAAACCCTGAAGGAACTGTGGGCAGCCTGAAAATGGCTCTCAGCCCATCACCCAGGCTGGCCACACCCCAATGGGGTGAGGGTCCACACTGGGGGCTTGGTCAGGCTGCAAAGAGCCATCAGCCCCTCACTTAGGCTGGCCAGGCACGCCAGCAGGTGGACATCCCCTGAGGGGTCCCAGACTGTGAGAGGGCACAGGCTGGGCTGAGAGACATCCCAAGTGTACAAATTTTTGTGCACCGGGCCCCTAGTATGTAAATAAAGGGAAATATTTACCCTATCTTTCCTGTATGGACTGCATTTCAAGGTAATGAAATAGTCATTGCAAGTTCTTCTTGCCCTAGCTGGTTTGCTCAGTGGATAGAGTGTCAGCATACAAACCAAAGGGTCCCAGGTTCCATTCTAGTCAAGGGAAAGCATGGGGAAAAGGTTGGGGGTCTCTGAGGGGACCTTGTTGAAGGCAGCAGCCGCTGCCTTGACTTTTCCAAACAAGTCCAAGCCCTGGGGTGTTATACTGGAATCTCTATGTTTAGTCTTTGGACACAACCTTGTAGAAGCATGTGCTTTCTCAAGGATACTTACCCTGCTGATTGATTGTATCTAGAGGTTAATTTTAGTTCAAGCAGTTGCTACAATAAAAGCTTAAGGAGGCAGGCAAATGGGGCTGTTCAGTTCCTTTAGTCAGGCAGTCCCTTAGTCCTCTCTTTCACAAAAACTTGTGTCAGAGTAATCCATTCATCTGTTGCTCAGGGTCTGCTGGTCAGTCCTGGCAGGCAAGTACTTTGGTTGCAGGCTTTTCCCCAGTCCAGCCCTGATTTGGGCTTGTGCAGGAGGCAACCAATCAACATATTTCTCTCACATTGATATTTTTCTCTGTCTTTCCCTCTCTCTTCCACCCTCTAAAAAGCAATGGAAAAATATCCTTGGGTGAAAATTAAAAAAAAGAAAGAAATTTCTTTTTTTTATAGAGGAATTTATGTTATGTGCATTTTAGTACAAAATGTTTTCTAAAGAGCACCAGATTGGGGATAAATATGTGGGTAGAATCTCAATAAATATTGATTACTTAAAGTAATAAAAATGTCTTGGCATGAGCTGAATTACATGGCAAAAGTAACACAGAGGAGGGGGTAGTGGTGATGGCAAATGAATGTATTACAGGTTTCCTGCATCCAAAATGAGTACATAAAGACAAACTGCCAGATTGGATTAACAAAACAAACATCAGAGATGAATCATAAATAAAGATAAGGAAGAAAGTAAAACTGTCTTCATTTACAGATGACATACCATGTGTGTAAAAGAGCTTACAAATCTACAAAAAGGCTGCCAGTACTAATAAATGAATTTAGCAAGTCAAAGGATACAAGGACAATATAAAAAAAAAATCAATATTATTTCTAAAGCAGCAATAAACAATTAGAGACTAAACTGATAGTACAATTCTATTTATTATGCCATCCCAAAACATGAAATACCTGCAAGACCTTTGTACTGAATGCTACATAATAGTGAAAAAAAATTAGAGGATAACTAAATATATGAGAAGATATAGTATATTCACTCATTGGAAGATTCAATATTGTTAAAATGGCAGTTCTCACAAAAAATGAATATAAAGATTTAATGCAATCCCAATCAACATTGCAGCAGGACTCGTGCAGAAATTGACAAACTGGTTCTAAAATTTGTAGAAAATACAAATGAACTAAAATAACCACGGCAATTCTAATAAAGAAGCAGAGCTGCAGAACTCACACTACTTGATTTTAAGATGGATTAGAAGCACACACCAATCAAAGCAGTGTGTTTCTAGTGAAAGGATAGATAACAGAATCAAGGAAACAGATGGGAAGTGCATAAGTAGATCTACACATAAATAGGCAATGGGTTTTTGACAAAGATGCCAAGGCAATTCAATGAGGGAACTGCATCTTTTTGATAAATAATGCTAGAACAACTAGCCATCCACTTGGGAGTTAGGGGAAGAACACTAACCCTTACTTCCTACCATATACAAATATGACCTCACAATGTATCATAGGGCGAACTTCTAAAAAATAATCACAAGACAAAAATCTTTGCTATCTTGGAGTAAACCAAGCATTCTTAGAAAGGAACAAAACACATAATAAACCAAAATTTAAAACTTCTTAAAAGTCACTGTCGTGCAACAGAATAAAAATATCTACAACATACATACCTGACAAAGTACTTGTATTCCAAGTACTTAAAGAACTATAATTCAATGAAAAAGAAAAAGGCCAAAGGTTTAAAAAGTTTCACAAAATAACTATGCAGATAGCAAACAAGTGCATGAAAAGGTGTTGAACATCATTAGTCAGCAGGAAATAAAAACTAAAACTTTAATGAGCTCTGGCTTGCCGGTGCGGCTCAGTTGGTTGGAGCCTCACCCTGTGCAACAGAAGATTGCAGGTTCAATTCCCAGTCAGGACACATATCCAGGTCTTGGGTTTAACCCCAGATTACAGGAGGCAATGAATCAATGTAGCACTCTCACATCAATGTTTGTTTGTTTTTTCTTTCTCTCCCTTCCTCTCTCTTTAAAAAAAAAAAAATCGACTAAAAAGAAAAAAAAATTAATGGGAAAAGAACTTCAATGAGATACAAGCACGCACCGAGTAGAGCCATTAAAACTTTAAAAAATAACCTTCCCAAGGGTTGGCAAGGACAAAAGGCAGTTGGTAAGCTCATACATTGATTATGTGAATATAAAATGGCACTATCACTTCATTAGACAGTTTCTTTTAAAATGTACGTAGACACATAATACACAAGTCAGAACATCATTCTGAGGTATTTATTTATCTAAGAGAAAAGAAAACTTGCATGAAAATCTATACATAGTGGCTCTATTCGTAAAAATCCAAACCTGTAAACCAACAATGAATGTAAAATGCCCATATAATAGAGGTCTACTCGGCAATAAAAGGGGGCAAACTACTAATACAAGCAACCACATAGATGAACCTCCAGCTCATTATGCTCACTGAAGGAAGCCAGACACAAAAGAGTGTAAGATTCACTTTATTACAAATTCTAGAAACACAAAATACTCTCTAGGGACAGAAAGCAAACCAATGTTGTCTGGAAGCTGGAACTGGTGGGAGGGAATGATGATACGACTACAAAGGAAACTTTCGGGACCAGAGACATATTCTGGATCTTGATGGTGGTGTTTGCTAATGGGTGCATACACTTTAAATGGGCCTTGTTTATCACATACAAATAAGTTGATTTGAAAAAAATACAGTTCAATTTCCACAAAAGCAACCAGACATGCTGTATGATTCCCCTTTTTCAAATTTTTATTTATTTATTTTTTAAATTTAATCTTTATTTTCAGATTATTACAGATGTTCCTTTTTTTAAACCCCCATGGCTCCCCTCCACCTGGTCCCCCCCCACCCTGTGCCCTTACCCCCACCACTGTCTTCACCCATAGATGTAAGATTTTTGTCCAGTCTCTTCCCATACCCCTCATGTCCCCTTCCCACTGAGAATTGTCAGTCCATTCCCTTTCTATGCCCTTACTTATATTCTATTCACCAGTTTAGGCTGTTCATCATATATTTCTATTGACTTGTTATATTCACTTTTTGATAGATATGTATTTGTTGTCACTTTGTTGTTCATACTTTTTATTTTTACCTTTTTCTTCTTCTTCCTCTTCTTAAAGAATGCCCTTCAGCATTTCAAATAATCCTGGTTTGGTAGTGATGTACTCCTTTAGCTTTTTCTTGTCTGTGAAGCTCTTTATCTGACCATCAATTTTATATGATAGCTTTGCTGGGTAGAATAATCTTGGTTGTAGGTTCTTGCTATTTATCACTTTGAAAATTTCTTGCTACTCCCTTCTGGCCTGCATGGTTTCTGTTGAGAAATCAGCTGACAGTCATATGGGTACTCCCTTGTAGGTACTAACTGTTCTTCTCTTGCTGCTTTTAATATTCTCTCTTTGTCTTTTGCCCTTGGCATTTTAATTATGATGTGTCTTGGTGTGGTCCTCCTTGGATTCCTTTTGTTTGGGATCTTCTGCGCTTCCCGGACTTGTAAGTCTATTTCTTTCACCAGGTAGGGGAAGTTTTCTGTCATTATTTCTTCAAATAGGTTTTCAATCTCTTGCTCTCCCTCTTCTTTTGGTACCCCTATAATTCTTATGTTGGTATGCTTGAAGTTGTCCCAGATGCTCCTTACACTATCTTCACACTTCTGGATTCTTTTTTCTTTTTTCTCTTCCAGTTGGGTGCTTTTTGCTTTTTCATGTTTCAAATCTTTGACTTGATTATTGCAAACCTCTGATCTGCTGTTGGATCTCTGTATAATATTACTAAGTTTATTGGCAGATTCTAGAAAATTCTTGAAAAACCTTAAAAGTGTAGTTCTGAACTCTATATCCAGTAGTTTGCTTTCCTCCACTTCTGTCATTTGTGACCTGTTTCTTTTTCTCCAAATTTTGGCTGCTTCCCTGTGTTGATAGAGTGGCTTTCTGTGCCAGGTGTCCTATAGGGCCCAGTGATTCAGCCTCCCCAATCACCTGGGGTGGCTACTCTTGTTGTACACCTCTGAAGGCTGGGTGCGCAGTCTTGTTGTAGTTATCACTGGGAGGTATCACCGGGAGGAAATGACCTGCAGGCCTTTCTCCTCGTTGTTTGGGGTTTGGAACTTTTGGAGTTCTGTCTCAGCTGTAGTCTCTTAAGTTATGCTGCAGGTAGGCAGGTGCACAGCTTGGGTGGGGTTGTAAATTGGGTGGGGTGGGGTCTCAGAAACACCGGGGTGGATCAACCCATGATAGCTGCCCCTCTGCTGACTCTGTGGCTTCTCCCAGACCTGGCGTCTCCATGCCCTGGCGTCTGCACCCCCTGAGTCCCCGAGTCTTGGTGCTTCACATCAGTGATCACTCCGAACAGCTCTGCTAGAAGCCACTCATCTTCCTCCCCATTGTCTGACAGCCTGCATCGCATTCAGTGCGACCCCGGGGTTTATAATCTCCTTCCAAGCCACCATCCCCTTTCGCCCACACTGCCTCCATTTCGCACAGGTCTGTACCTCTCAGTTTTGGCGCTGGGAACTTCTACTCAGTTTCAATGCACTCCTTCTCTTGCCTTCTAGTTGTAAAGCTTCCCCTCCCTTGGTTCTGAGGATGGCCATTTATCTTTATAGCTGTATTTTTATAATGTAGTTGTGGAAGGCTGCGCATTTAGGTATATAACTCACGCTGCCATCTTGGTTCTCTGTATGATTTCCTTTATATGAGATGAAAAAATGGGCAAAACTAATCTATGATAGCAAACAGTAGCTGCCCTGGTGGGCAGGTACACATGTAATGAATGGAAATGCCTGGGGTCCCACTGATGTTCTGTATCTATATCTAAGTTACATGGCAGTTCATTTTGTAAGCATTCACTGATCACTTAAAATTTGTGTTCTTTTGCTGTGTTTTTGCTACAGTTCAGTAAAACAATTAAAAGTGGAGGTCTATTAGAAATTGAAAGAAACTTAAGAGACGTAACAACCAAATGCAATATATGAACACTAGGGGCCCGGTGCACAAAAATTTGTGCACTGGGTCGGGGGGAGAGTCCCTCAGCCCAGCCTGTGCCCTCTCGCAGTATGGACCCCTTGGGGGATGTCCACCTGCTGGCATGCCTGGCCAGCCTGGGTGAGGGGCTGATGGCTGTTTGCAGGCTGGCCAACCCCCCCCCACAATGGGGACCCTCACTCCATGGGGCCAGCCTGGCTGAGGGCCAGTTTCAGACTGCCCAAAGCCCAGTAAGGGTTTGGGTCCCTACTGAGGTGAGTGGCCAGCCTGGGTGAGGGGCTAGGTGAGGCAGCTGGTGGCCACCTCCAGGGTGAGGCAGCTGGTGGCCGCCTCCTCCACAGCCTGAGCCCAGCAGACCATGCTGGTGGCCTGCTCCTGGTCCAGATCGCTGGCTTCGCCTCCTCCTCAGCCTGAGCCCAGCAGGCCATGCTGGTCACTGTCTCTGGGTCTAATCGCTGGCTCCGCCCCCTCCTCAGCCTGAGCCCAGCCGGCCATGCTGGTCACTTGCTCCTGGTCCAGATTGCTGTCTCCGCCTCCTCCTCAGCCTGAGCCCAGCTGGCCATGCTGATCAGTTGCTCCTGGTATGATCGCTGGCTCCGCCGCTCTTCAGTCTGAGCCCAGCTGGCCATGCTGGTCACCTGCTCCATCAGATTGCTGGCTCCACCTCCTACTCAGCCTGAGCCCAGCCACCTGCCGCTGCCTGTGCCGCACCTGCCTCCATCTTGGCTAGGTTAATTTGCATACAGCTGCTCTGATTGGCTGGTGGGCGTGGCTTGGCTGGTGAGCGTGGCTTAAATGTCTTGGAGAAACGGTTAATTTCCATATTACTCTTTTATTAGATTAGATTATATGGCTACAATTTGAAAAAATGCAACTGAAAATAATTTTTCCCTTTATTGATTAAGATATTACAAATGTGATCTTATCTCCCCCCCAATGTCCTCTCATCCCCCCACTCCTGCCCTCACCCTCACCCCTTATTGTCAATATCCATTGCTTATGCTCATATGCATGCATACAAGTCATTTGGTTGATCTCTCCCCCTCACCCCCACCTTCCTCTACCTTCCCTCTGAGTTTTGAGCATCCAATCGATGCTTCTCTGTCCCTACATCAGTTTTTATTCATCGTTTTATGTTGTTCATTATAATCCACAAATGAGTGAGAGCATGTGATATTTATCTTTCTCTGACTGACTTATTTCACTTAGCATAATGCTCTCCAGCTCCATCCATGCTGTTGAAAATGGTAAGAGTTCCTTCTTTTTTACAGCAGCATAGTATTCCATTGTGTAGATGTGCCAAAGTTTTTTAATCCATTCATCTGCTGATGGGTACTTAGGCTGAGTCCAAATCTTAGCTATGGTAAATTGTGCTGCTATGAACATAGGGGTGCATATATCCTTTCTGATTGGTGTTTCTGGTTTCTTGGAATGAAAAGAATTTTTGAGGGGATGGAGGAAATTGAACATGGACTATTTATTAGATATTAAAGCATCATTGATCATTTAATTGTATGTGTACATTTCATTGTATGTGTATGTGTACTTTAAAGTCCTATCTGTTAAAGAAACATAGAATGTACTTATAAGGGAAATAATATGATGAATATGATTTACTATAAAATATTACAGGGAAGAAAGCATGTGTCCAAGAGGATAGGGTGTTGATCATCACGGAAGTTAGATGACAGGCTCCATTATATTGTTCCCTTAACTTTTTATATATAAGAATATTTTCATTTTTATAAAAGTAAAAAAATTAAATTTGAAGGTGAGTTCCAGAGAAAATCCTATTCCTTGCATCCTGAAGATCAAAATATTCACAGCTTCAAAATGTCCTGCTTCAGAACACAGTGGCAAGAAATTTCTCAGGAGCCTGGAAACATGACAAGCAGAAATAGAATGAAATTTAAGAGTCCAATTAGGTGCTGAATGACAGCCTGGCAGATATACGATGACAAAGAGTGCCCTTCCTTCCTCCGGAAACTAATCTATTTTGAGCCCAAGGTGAGGAGAGTGAGCTCATATTATCCAAGGGATTTCACCATCATTCTTATGTCTCCGGTTACCTCAATCTGAAGACTACCTAGCTATTGGAAGGGGGAATAAAATAGGCAGGAAGCAACAGATTCTGAGGGTATCAGCTGGAATCTCAACAGGAAGCAGTCACATTCATCTACAACTTTGAAGAGAATTAAATGAAGGAACTACTTTCAAGAGATGCAGGTAGGATTACAAGTTAAGGATGCTGTAACCCTACACTGGAACCACCAGCAGGAGGATGCTTTGACTACCCTCGGCCTAAAAGAGCAAAGGCAGGGAATGTGTTACCAGAGCCCTGTAAGATAGGGGATGGGTGGAGGTGGGGTTCTACTAGGAGCTGGAGCTCCAGAGTGACACAGATCTTCCAAGAAATAGGATGAAAAGGGCAGCTGCAGAGAGAATAAATACCATCCCGCCTCTCTCTCCTCCCATCTCCTGATCTCTTTCCAGGATCTCCATTGACCAAACCAAACTGGAAGCCACAGTCACAGGAGCCCAGATGATGCAGTACATAGAGTCAGTGTCCTACATCAACTAACAATAGACTAGAGAGATAGGGGGTGGAGAACAACCAGCAACTCCCCTAAGGGAAAATTCCCCTAAGGGAAAATTCACACCCACAGGAATACAGGTCTTCAAATCTGCAAAGAGAACTGATGCCCACTTGGTAAAAATCTCTAACTCAGCTGGACCAATGGCTTCAGATCCTGAGAACAATGCGTGATTGAATACTGTTCCACAGCACACACAGCACAGGCTAGGTGCTGCTCCTGTTCAGACTTGAACCTTACCACACACACACACACACACACACACACACACACACACACACCTTTTCTTCCTCAGTAAACATTTCCAAATGAAATGGACAGAAAAGTTGAGAAACGGATTCCGTTTTCCATGGGGCTTTAACCAGCATTATATTAAAGAGAATTCAGAGCAAAGTCACCAAAGGTAGAAAGACAACTCCAAGCAAAAGAAGGGAGGAGCACCTTCCCTGTGAGGCTGAGGAGGAGCCCTTCTCCTGACCCATCAGGCCCTCCTGGACTGGCCTTGGCCTGCCTCCCCATGGGCATCTTCCACCACTCTTTAGAGCAGCAGTTCTCAACCTGTGGGTCACGATGCCTTTGGCAGTCAAACGACCCTTTCACAGGGGTCGCCTGAGACCATCTCGCATATCAGATATTTACATTATGACTCATAACAGTAGCAACATTACAGTTATGAAGTAGCAACGAAAATAATTTTATGGTTGGGTCACAACATGAGGAACTGTATTTAAAGGGCCAGAAGGTTGAGAACCACTGCTTTAGGGGCATGGGGCAGGGTCTTGGCTGTTGATGCTAACTAACTCTGCTTCTTCCCACCAAGGGCTTTGGATGTACTGCTTCCTTTGCCCTTAACGTGCTTTCCTGCTCTCTCCTAGTTGTGTTAACTCCTGCTCCCATCTCAGCTCAGCTATCACTTCCCAAGGGAAGCTTTCCAACTTCTCTAAAGAGGCCAAAGGCCCTAAGGCTCCCTTCCATAGCACCTGGAGCGTCCCTTCATGGAAGCACCTTCCCATATTTTGGTGTGGCCATCGGATAGTGTCGGTCTACCTGGCTGCAGGGTTAGTTCACATGACAAAAACCATGTGTGTCTTTGTGCAGCAGCGCATTTCCAGGGCCTCCTATACTATCTGGCTCATAGGAAGTGCCCAATTATTGCTGAGTGAAAGTCTTCACTGCAACAGAACGCTGTGTTTTATTTTTTTATTCAAGAGATTATCTGAGTTTGTTTTTTTAAATATATAATACAATTTTGTTGTTTTTCCTCCTGAGGTTTAAATTACTGAGAACTCTCGATTATAAAATAGTTCTCCCCTCCTTTTTTCTTATATCCCTTATCTAAACTAATAAAAGCGAAATAGTAAAATTAACCGTTTCTCCGAGACAGGATAAGCCACGCCCACCAGCCAATCAGAGTGGCTGTATGCAAATTAGCCCAGGCAAGATGGCGGCCAAGAGCCTCGGAGAGAGCAGTGGGTGAATCATGGAAACCAGCGGGCAGCAGAGTGGGCTGGGCAGGTGGTGGCTGATGCCTTGCAGGGTCCAGGCGGAAAGGCCCCACACCCCAGCGCTGTGAGCTCCGCTTCGGCTCAGAGCCACTGGGGAAGGAGGCGCAGAGGACTTGGCCTGCGGGGCGGAAAGGCCCCACACCCCAGCGGCTCTGAGCTTCATTTCGGCTCAGAGCTGCTGAGTTCAGAGCCGCTGAGTTCAGAGCCGCTGGGGAAGGAGGCACACGTGGGGACTTGGCCTGCGGGGCAGAAAGGCCCCAGACTCCAGCGGTTCTGAGCTCCATTTCGGCTCAGAGCTGCTGAGCTCAGAGCCGTTGGGGAACGAGGCACGGAGGACTTGGCCTGCGGGGCGGAAAGGCCCCACACTCCAGCGGCTCTGAGCTCCATTTTGGCTCAGAGCCGCTGAGCTCAGAGCCGCTGGGGAAG
>PVJC01016204.1:0-34022 GCA_004026665.1 Murina feae | reverse complement strand
ATAAATTAAAAAAAAAAAAGAAAAAAAAATGAAGACAGTGTAAGGAGCCTCTGGGACAACTTTAAGCTTACTAACATCAGAATTACAGAGGTGCCAGAAGAAGAGAGAGAGCAAGATATTGAAAACATATTTGAAGAAATAATGACAGAAAACTTCCCCTATCTGGTGAAAGAAATAGACTTACAAGTCCAGGAAGCGCAGAGAACTCCAAACAAAAGGAATCCAAGGAGGACCACACCAAGACACATCATAATTAAAATGCCAAGGGCAAAAGACAAAGAGAGAATAGTAAAAGCAGCAAGAGAAAAACAGTTAGTTACCTACAAGGGAGTAACCATACGACTGTCAGCTGATTTCTCAACAGAAACCATGCAGGCCAGAGGGAGTGGCAAGAAATATTCAAAGTGATGAATAGCAAGAACCTACAACCAAGATTACTCTACCCAGCAAAGCTATCATTCAGAATTGAAGGTCAGATATAGAGGTTCACAGATAAGAAAAAGCTAAAGGAGTTCATCACCACCAAACCAGGATTATTTGAAATGCTGAAGGGCATTCTTTAAGAAGAGGAAAAAGAAAAAGGTAAAAATAAAAATTATGAACAACAAAGTGACAACAAATACATATCTATCAACCAGTGAATATAATAATTAAGTCAATAGAAATATCTGATGAACAGAATAAACTGGTGAATAGAAGTAAGGGCATAGAAAGGGAATGGACTGAATTCTCAGGGGGAAGGGGGTGTGAGGGGTATGAGAAGAGATTGGACAAAAATCTTACATCTATGGATGAAGATAGTGGTGGAGGGTAAGGGCACGGGGTGGGGGTGGGGGACCAGGTGGAGGGGAGCTATGGGGGTTAAAAAAAAAAAAAAAGGAATATCTGTAATAATTTGAACAATAAAGATTTATTAAAAAAAAATGACAATAGGGAAAGGTAGAAATAACTGGATTCTGGAATAATGGGTCACTTATTTCTGCCCTCTCTACCTCTCTCCAACTCTTTATGTATGTACATATCTATGTATCTCTCAACTCTGCTTGGGCTACTATAACAAAATACCAGACTAGGTAGCTTATAAACAACTTGTCATCAGAAAAAAGTAAATGGATGTGCTCCACAAAAGGCACTCAAATATGTTTAATGAAATTTAAAAGTTAAATACAGATGGGATCAGCGCTGGCTGGTGTGGGTCAGTGGACAGTGTCAGCCTGCAGGTTGAAAGGTCCCAGGTTCAATTCCGGTCAAGGGCACATGCCTGGGTTGCAGGCTTGTTCCCCAGTAGGGGGCATGCAGGAGGCAACTGATTAATGGTTCTTTCTCATCATTGATGTTTCTCTCTCTCTTCCTGTCTCAAACCAGTAACAACAAAATATATGTATTTTTTTTAAAAAATCTCTTTTAAAAATACAGATGGGGTCCTTGCAAACCTGCAATGGACAAAAGATGCCAAGAGTCCCGAACCTGCCGGACTTAATGGCCACTAGGTTAACTGTCCTGCTCCCAGAGCAGTTTGAAAAGCATGTGGGATGGGCACCTCACCCGTCATAAAAACCATATGGCTGTTCGTAAATGGTACACAATCATTGTTAGACATATAGGAGATGCCTAGGAAAAAAGAGGGATGCTATTCAGAGGGAAGGGCGTCCTCTAGGTCCTCTGGTCGCTGACCTTTTGAGTGGACATTGCCCTGCTGAGTTCCAGAGCTGGGCCCCAGAGGCCTGCCTGGCAGCCGAGTCTGGAAAAGCTTCAATTCCCAGCCAGGAAAGGACAATAAAGACAACAGAGTGAGCGATCTTTTAAGCCATGTGTTCACTACAGAATAAAGGACAGTCCTTAAGTCTGCCTTTACTACTTTTTTGATGTAAAAAGAAAGAAGTTCCCCACTTAATGAAATATTAGGCCTTCCCTTGCTCCCCTTAATCTTCCACCACTTGGCAAGAGAAAAAAACTAGCCACATGTTTTGGTGCCAGGCTGGGAATGACTACTCTAGAATATCAAGTAAAAAAAGACGCGAAAACTCTGGCCTGTACCAAGAAACAAAAAAATAACTCCTGTCCAGCTGGGCTTTGATGAAGTGAAAGATGTCATTAAAATTTAACTCGACCAGTATTTTCTAGACCTCTGAGCTCAGCATTCTCCGCTCCCTGCTGAGCGCCTGCTGCGCTGGGCCCGGTGCCAGGTGCTAGGGACACACTAATGAAGAGAACCCTCAAGACCCTGGCCCTATGCAGCTGGCATTCTAATCCAAGGCCGTGGGGAACTTCCCAGGAACATGGCAGGGCGACACCTTTTTCTCACGCATTGCCACTTTCATCAATACTCACAGTACTGCTTTTAAAAATGTGGTAAATATGTTAGAGCTTATTTCCAACAACAAACTCTCCGTTAAAGTGGCACAATAAAACTAGAAAAGAACCAAAGCAGGCAATGGCCCAAACTAGTCTCCCAGGTCCTCAGGAAGGATGAGAACCAAGTCCATGTCAGACCATCCCAATAGCTGGCCCTACTTCTTCCTCAAGGCTCTCATGCCAGGAACTGTTCACACTCCTCTTCCCCAGGGGGCTGAGTCTCCTAGGCCCCCGGGAAACATACAGTGGGCTCTCCACACACTCCTGGAGTGGCCACACTGTGTCAGCTAAGCAGCCTCTACAGGAGTCAATAGTGAAGCATTTGACGTGTTCCACAGCTCCCTCAGGCCCGGCAGGAGGGCAGTATGGAGGGAACCCTGGTCTGGACAAACTAGGACCAGCTCCCAGTGTTTTGAGCCTGCCTTAGCGGCGGTCAGACAGGAAGTACTGTGTGCGATGCAGTGTACTCTGACATCTGTTTTCTCTTTTAAAGGGATAAAAGGACTTATTCAAGATGAAGAGGAAGGAATTATATCTGGACACAGCTTGCAAACAATTTAAGTTCACACTTACCATTCTGGTTGCTGGAAATGTTTTCTCCTTGGTGTATGCCCACCTCTCCTTACATCTCCCACCCATCACAGACCATCCATCCCCTCCCAAAATGCCAGCTCCCCTCTCCATCTTTTTACAGAGCTCTTCTTGGTCTTGCCTTATGCCGGATCTGCCCTTAGAACAGGGGTTGGCAAACCACAACCTGTGGGCCAATTTTGGCCTGCAACCTGTTTTTGTAAATAAAGTTTTCTGGAACACAGGCACAATCACTTGTTTAGGTATTATTGTCTACTAGAGGCCCAGTGCATGAAAATTCATGCACTGGAGGGAGGGGTGTTCCTCAGCCTGGCCTGCCCCCTCTCACAATCCCAGAGCCTCAGGGGTGGGAGGCAACCTGGCGATCAGGGGAAGGCAATGTCCCCATTACACCTCTGCTGCTGCCACTGCCGGCAGCGCAAACTTCAGCTGGCCCTGGTTACCTGAGACTCAAGTGGCCCTGGGCGGCTGGGCAGCTGACACCTGAGGCTTGCCTATGCCTCAGGCTGGTCCTGGGCGGCTGGGAGGCTGGGGGGCTGAGGTCGGGTCTGGCTGCACTGTGTGCCTGCCCCCCTGCCCTCCAGCAGGGATGAAAGGACTGGGGGACTCCAGCAGGACTGAGGGGACTGTGTGCTGCTATCTTGTGGCTATGGGTGCCATCATCTTTGTGACAATGTGACAGTCAATTTGCATACTCCCTCTTTATTAGATATGATGGCTGCCTTCTAAAAACACAGGGCTGAGCCTAAATACAGATTCTGTCTCTTTATAGAAAGATCACACACTCCTGCCGTATGCCACCAAGATGCTCTTCTGAACACACAGGTCTTCCTGAGAAATAATCTCTGTGACATCAGAAAAGTATAGTCTTAGTACTATTACCTGTTATCTTGAGGAATTATCTTTAAAAGTTTTAATAGTTTGACAGGACATAGTCCTTCAACTGCAAAGAATTAAAAACAACCACCTGTGAAATGGTGAATAATGTGGTGGGGAATTTAAGATTTGAAAGGGGCAGACACCTCTTTGGAGAGTTTGGCCATGGAGGGGAGGAAAAGCTGGGCATGGCTGGAGAGGAGTGTGACTCTTACTATGCTGACTTGTGATCACCTGTGTGAAGCACTGGGTACCCAGCAGGCACTCAGAGAAGTGTCACACCTGCCCATCCTCCCAATAAGGGAAAGCCAGAAGAGGACTTTCAGGGGCCATTAGAGTAGGGCCAATACAAGAAAATAGTTCAGCGGCAGCAGTTAGCCAAGAAATAGAAACATGCGATAATGAGATGCTAGTCTCATTAATTAGATTAGAAAAATAATTCTAATCACACAGGCTCAAGTTCAGAGTCACACATACTGGCAGCAGGCAGTGCTCCAGGGCTCAGTGCAGCACTCTCCATTCAGCAGCAAGGCCCTCTCTCCTGTCCACCATTACTGCCAACTCCAACCAACCTGCAGGAATACATTTAACAACCCAAAAATCACATTGAAAAAAAGTTTATTTAAAAAAGTTCTAGCAGCAAGAACAGTAACAAAACAAAAGGAGAGACCGACAAACAAAACAAGGAGGCTGTGTCCCCTGGGACTGTCACCATCCTTCAATCAAGTTCTTTATATCGAGCAAACATGACTCTTCGCACAGCATCTCGGTAAGTCTCGTTGGACTGTCTCTTGCTGGTTCTTCCTGGAGCCCCCACCCCAGGCCCCCTCATCCGGCCTTCAGTCTGTAAAAAAAGGCAAACTATGAGGCAGGCTCTATGAATGAAATTAGCCTCTAAGTTTCTGAACCAGTACGGATGACACAGAATTTTTTCGATGTTTAATAAACCAACACCCAAGATGAGTAAGGAGGGTGGTGATGCCATCATTTCAGGACACAGATTCAACCCCAGAACTATGAAAAGCTGATCTATGTTGGCCACTCCAGAGGGGGCTAAGTCTATACAAATGGGCAATGTCTCCTTCCTCTTTTCGCCTTTGTTTTTCCTGAAATCTGCGGGGCAAAGTCCTTCCTGGGAAACTAGGACTAGCTTCATGCTGCTCAAATTTTACCATCAAAGACGGGATAACAGGCCCAGCCAGTGTGGCTCAGCAGTTGAGCGTCAATCCATGAACCAGGAGGTCACTGGGTCACTGGTTTAATTCCTGTTCAGGGCACATGCACGGGCTGTCAGCTTCATCTCTAGCAGGAGGTGTGCGGGAGGCAGCCAATTGATGTTTTTCTCTCATGGATGCTTCTCTCTACCCTTCTCCCTTCCTCCCCTCTAAAAACCAATGCAAACATGTTAAATGCCGTTCTACCTTCATTGCTAGTTTTTACCAAATGATTCTTCAGTCTCGAACTGTCTGATTCCCACAAGGCCTCACCTCTGACTCTGTAGGAATAAGATGGGCCTATTCTCATTTCTCCCTCCTGGTCCTACCACCAAGCAGACTGCCAAGGGCAAGCAGGCTAGTCACAACCCAGTAATCAAGACAGAGGGGCTCCTCAGCTCAGGTCCTTCGCCAGCAGCGGAGAGCCCAGCCTCAAAGGCAGGAACACAGCTCTGGGCCCCAGAGATACAGTTAAGTAGATCCCAGGTTCATGCCAGCCCAACAAGACGGAAACCATTTCACCTCTTCCGCCGAAGCCAAGCCAGGGTGGCCATGTCCAGGCCCCTTCCTCCAACCAGCAGCCTGTTGAGCACAGCCTCCTCTGCTGCTGTTGTCAGTATCTTCTTTTTCAGCAGGTTTCCGGTCACTGCAAAGCAAGCAGGCACACTTAGATGCTTTCCAAGGAACTTGTTTGTGGGGATACGGAGATGACCAAGACCTGGCCCTGTTCGGAGGGAAGGATGTGAGAATACATAAAGGGATGCTTCGGGCACACTGAGCCCCCCGCCATGGGCGTACCACAGGAGCTCTGGGCTACTGAACCACAGCACAGCAACACCAACTGTAAGGGCATCACCGCAAATGACAGAAATCCCAAGAGGGGACAGCTGACTGGGTCTGACAAACGAGGAGTCGGTGAGCTAGAAGAAAGACGCAGCGAGAGAACCTACTGCCCAGGAGAGGGTGGCCAGACTGCAAATGACCACTGAACATCTCGCTCCACTAGGCCTCTGGGCTTCACTCCACAGGCAAAGAAACCCCCTAAAAACCAGGCCCCCCTCCAGGCAAGGCCCCCTCCACACAAGAGGAGGCCATGCCAGCACAGGCTTTGGCTGCAAAGCAGCCAGCCCATCTTACAGGCAAGCACTGTAGAGACAGGTGGTCAGAGGCTGGGACAGACCTGCTGCCCGAGACAGCACAGCTGGAGGAGGGCATGGCTCACTGCTGCGTCCTGAGGCCACGGCTGAGTCAAGAGCTCCTGGCTTACCTGTCAGTTTCTCTGGAGTATTTAATTCGTTTTCTTTCTGGAGAGTCAAAAGATTGAAGCTTTTCTCTGCGATCATTTCCTCTTTCTTTAAACTTCCCCTGTTGGGAAGCAGAAGAGCAGACTTGAGGAGCAGAGAAGTGGGGAAGCCTCATTTTATTCCTGATTATTTCTCCTAATGTGAAGGGAGTTCAGCTGGTGGGCAGCCCCTGGAGTCTTCGTTCCTCCACGTGCTGCTTGAGGAAGCAGCGGCTGCTGGGGGCAGTCAGGGAGGAACAGCAGTCTCTCCAGCAGCTGCTTTCCCTTCTGAGGAGGAGGAGTGTTTGGACAGGTTCAAGCCTTGGACTACTGAGAGGGCACAGTCCTCTCATTGCCCCGGGCAAGTCCCAGCGTGGAGGGCAGAGCCCTCCCAGCACCATCAGCCAACAGCTCTAGCTGTGAGCTTGAGCCTGTGGTCCGACACGTGGCCCCACGCGCCTGAGTGACGGAGTTCAGGTGCATGTGGTGGAGTGGGGCTGGAACTCATGAGGACCTGGTGAACAGCTTGATCCCTTTGATCACGCTCTTTCTTTGCCTCGTGGCATCTGCTATAAAATAGACACGGTTTGTGGGCGTGGTTGCTCTCTCCATCAGAGAGCCAGCTTTCATTCTCATGTCTGTCTTTCCTTAATCCTTTCATCACCCCACTCGGGATCACCTCTGGCCGAGCTGGTGCAGCACAGAGGAAGTCCCCAGCAGGCTCCTAGGCAGGCTCCCAGCTAACATTCGGTTTGCCCTGGGCTGGGGCAGCTCGAGGCTGGGGCCCGAGTCTAGTGAACTGTGTGGTCCAGGTGGCAGGTTCATTTGCTGTCACAGACGCCACCTCCTCTGCAGCTGCAGCAGGAAAGGGTGTTCCCACAGCAGCCCTGGCCAACACTCGTGCACTGATTTCAAGAGCTGGGCAGGAAAGTGGATGCTACTTATCTGATCTACTCAGAAACCCCCACACCACCTTTACAAAAGCTATCAACTTTATGAAGATGTCATTTATTCCCAATAAAGGCACCCATTCCAAGGCAGAAGAGCTGAGAGCTGTCACAGCACCCTTCAGGGCCCTTCTTTCTGTCCTCGGCACAGCCCAGGAATTCCACACCAGACAGCAGAGCCAAGGCCGAAACGGTCCCCGAGCTTACCTCCCGTTCTCTCCTCTCCAGGTAGGCGAGCTCCTGCTCCGACTGCTTTATCTTCCGGTGGATTTCCAGGTTTTGCTGAGAAGAGAAGGCGTTCTGAGTGCAGGTCTAGAACGAGTGGTCCAGAAACGCCTCCGGGCCTTTCTCCGCAGCTGCTTCCGGACTGCGGCCCCTAAGTGGCCACGATACCCTGCCAGCACCCACCCGACTGGTCTACTTAGGCTCAGCAAGGAACCCGGTTCTAATGCTGCCTGTCACACAGGCTAGTCGTGTGTGTGGCACAAGAGGGGACTTCTCTCTACTTCTATCTAAGATGTGAAAGACACAACCTGGTTTGTATCTCTTCACCTAAGATACAAATGATGGGAGAGGGGAATCTGAGCACACCCGGAAGAAAACCAAATGCCCACATGCTCTGCCTACTACCCCCCAACATCCAACTCTATTCACTTTCAAGTCCCCAGGGAAACATTAAAGGGAAGCCCAAGGCCTTAAAGGAACAGACAGACTGCTCTGAGAGTCCCTCCTCCTTGAGGGCCTCGCACTGAAGCTGCTCCCTACACAACGCCCTCAGGCACATGGAATAGAAGAAACTAGAAGGGGGTTCTCTGTGCGGGTCTCTCCAAGGAAAGGGAGCACTAGCCTACCTTCTCCCGCCCAGGGCCAGCTCCATCTGTGGGTTAGCAGACAGCTAGCTTCTCTCTCTTGACAACTACCCTCTGTCCCTTTAGCCTAAGGTGACCAGATTTAAAGCGATACACCATTGATGGGGGGGGGGGGTGTCTTTCTTTTTCTTTTATTATTATTACTTAAAATATTACAAAGAGTAATCGGGACTTGTTTAAAATGCGCGAGATGCGGGGCAAATTGTTAAAAATCAGGACTGTCCCGCCAAAAGCGGGATGTCTGGTCACCTTACTTTAGCCATTTAATAGTATTTTATCAAAAAGCTGAAATTTAAATGTCAGTCTGATGTCTCAGAATTTGAAAAGGTTGCAGGGAGTTGGGAGGAGGTCAGTGGCAGGGATGTCAGAAGGGGTGTCCTGGAACCCCAGGAGTTGTGGGGAGCCCCCACATTGGGACGGGGTGTGTGGAGAGCAGTCTCACCCAGCCCCGCCCCTGCCCTTGCAGCACCCGCTGCAGAAGGGTCCGAAAGAGCTCCCTCCACAGCAGGAGTCCACGATGGGCTTTACCTGCCCAGAATCTGGCTCCGGGTCAGTCATGTAAGTGGGAAGGCGCAGAGGAGGCCATTAACGCCGCGTGGCCCCGGCAGCACCTCACCGCATGGGGAGACGGCAGGATGTGACCCCGGGGGAACTGCACCGTCAGAGGCAGGCGAACCACGGGAAGCCTCCACGCGTAAAGCAGAGGAGGGGCTTGTCTGAGGGCCAAGTGCTAGGCTAGCATAGAGCTTCCCACTCCACAGCCGCCTCCTCTCTTCAGCACGGGCTGCTCGTGGCGCCTGTGCCCCCGCCCCGCCCGCTGCTCGCCTTGGGTCTGAAGTTTTCTGAAGGCGGCACAGCTTCATACAAAGCGGCTCATGGAAAAGGGAGGAGCAGTTCCTGGGGAAGGGGCCCGATTTAAGCATGGGAGCCGAGAGGAGGCAGCCGAGGAAGGGCGGCAGACGCTTTTGCAGTCCCCGAAATGCTGGGCGATGGAGCCCCGTGATACCTTGTGCAGGTCTGAGAGCTGCTGGTGCTTGATCAGAACATCTTTATTGGGGAACTGCCTTCGGCAGAGCAGACACGCCAGCTTATTCCAGTCGGTGAGTTTGTCTTCTTCGTTCTCCTTCTTGCTCAGCTCCTCCTGCTGCTGGGGCTGCGCTGTGCGGGGCTGTGGAGGAGGGGGCTGCTCCTCCTCCTCCTCCTCCTCATAGTCACTGTCTCCCCCGTATTCCCCCAGGAGGCCTATCAGTGGGTTAACCACTTTGGGCTGGAAGGAGAGGGCCAGGGGTTAACACCAAACGTAACCTGTATTTTGGGCCCGTTTTTCCAGATATTCTGATCTGGGCACCTCATTTCTTCTTTTAGTTTGAATAGTGAACTGGGTTCAGCATATGCCCTGACCACACTGCTCATTTCCCAGACGGGGGCAACATGGTTCGAGTGTGACTGTTCTCGTGCTCACTGAGAGAGAGACAGCACCGGGGACCCTAGCAACAGAGCAGCGAAGAGAAGGCAGAGGGAGGAGAGCTGGAGTAGAACCCAGAAGAGTCACACCTTACAAGTGTCAGAGGAGACCCCGCTGCCTCCAAGCACTGGGACCTGGAGGAGAGGCGGGAGACTAAGGCTGCAGCACCCCCGAGGGACTCGGAGGACAGCCTTCGGGTAGAGATATGGCTTCTCAGCAGGGAACCGCAAAGGGGGTTGGGACAGCTGTGCTGCCATGAACTGAGTTACTAGTGGGGAGCAGGCAGGGGGTCACCAGTGGCTCACAGGAAACTGTTAGGTAATGAGCTAAGGTCACTGGCCTATGACCAATCACAAGGGAACATTGAAGCAGGTCACTGCTGCTCGGAGAGAGCAAAGCGGGGAGCGAAGCGTCAGCTTGTTCCACTTATTTATGTATCCAATGGCGGGTGTTTTTTTTTAATATATTTTTTTATTGATCTCAGAGAGGGAGAGGGAGAGGCAGAAACATCCGTGATGAGAGAGAATTACTGACCAGCTGCCTCCTGCACACTCCCTACTGGGGATCGAGTCTGCAGCTCAGGCCTGTGCCCTGCTCAGGAACGGAGCCCTGACCTCTTGGTTCATAGGTCGACGCTCAGCCACGGTGCCACGCAGGTCGGGCTCGTCGGTTGGTTCTTGCGCGCACCCTAACTGGGGCCAGAATCTGGCATATCGGGACGATGCTCTAACCAACTGAGCTACCAGCCAGGGGACAAGACTATCACACTAAGGATCTAAAAAACAGGTGCCAATGTTAGCTTACCCACTGTTCATTTTGGCCAGGCAGGCGAACTACCAAAATGACCAAACATCTACTCTACACATTCTTATGCAGCACCAACAGACAGGCAACACCAGGCCAGAACACTGGGTTTCATTGATCGTTCAGAAGAAAAGAATTAGCAAGCCCAAGATTGTAACTTAAAAAGGGCCAGGCAGTCCCCCGCTCTGAGGGGAATGGAGCAGAGAGGGAAAGAGGACAGAAAACGGCCTCTGCTTCTCCAGGGAAAGCTCTACTAGCAGGCAGTTTGCCGCACTCATACTTGCTGGGAGACAGAGCTAAAGGACCACCATCAAAGTGAGCCGCGCCTCTGACCCTCCTTCCCCGTCCGGAACCCGCCCAGCCTGGGCACCAGCTCAGCCTTACTGGGGGAGGGCTGTCTTCCTTCTTCACAGTGGGAGGCAGGGGCTTCTTAAAGACATCCTCTGGGGGCGCGCTCTCCTCACCGGCATCTTCTTGAAACTGATAAAATCCAAGGTAATTCTCATAAAAGTTAGGTTAAGAGTTGTTATAATTTCAAAATAAAACACAAACATTCAGCATCTTATTTAGGGATTACTGTATGTCAGGAACTTAAGAGAATAATTTAAAAGGAGAAATAAAATGCTAAGTGCTGTACATTATGACAGTATAAGATCAGAAAGAAGAGACAAACAATACCAAAATGATGAAGAAAATAAGGGTACACTTTTACTGTGAACTTCTAAGCAGGCATGAAAATAATAATTTAAAATGGTAACCCCCGCTACAATGACACCACAGCGCTGTGTATACAGTCAACATTGAAGACGGAAGGCAGGAAGCGAAACTGGACAGAGGAGCTGGGGTTTGAGCTGAGACCCTCTGTTTTACCCCCGGCTTCTGTGCTTGTGAGAGAGAGAGAGAGAGAGAGAGACAGACAGACAGACAGACCCCGCCTGCTCTCTGAGCAACTCCAGCCCTCCAATCCACACATCCTCTGCAGAGACCCCTTTGTTTTCATCTCTAAGTGTCAAAGTGGCAAAGAGGGCAGATCACAAGTCCTCTCACCCTCGGCCCGCCGCGGTCCTTCTTCTCCTTGCCGTCCCTTTTAGACGGCTCCTTCTTGCCACCCGACTTGCCCTGACTGGCTGGCTTCCTCTCCTTGCTCTCTTCTTCCTCGGGTGACCCAGGGTCCTGGGGCACATAGACTTCTTGCTACAATACAGTTGGAACAGGTAAGTAAGTCTACAGGATGTTTCTCCTTCCCAGCAGCTCCAGGTCTTAGGAAGAGTTCCTTTCTGGGAGAAAGAACAGTTCTCTCATTCCCAAGTCTAAGAGGAGACACACCAAACAAGGTGAAAACCCACGCCAGGCAGAGGACACACCCAGGCAACGCACTGTCCCTTCTCCTAAGAGCAGCACTGTTCCAACCTGGAACGCCGCAAGGCACTGACTTTCCACATAGGCAACAGTTAATACGTCATCATCTTTCAAATCTACCTGAATAAATACAACTCAATGGAAGACCCGGACTTTTTAAATCACCGACAAAGTGAACAAAGCCCTAAACTCACCTGGGTGTTGGGGTCATAATAAGTTCCCGCCAAGGGGTCATAATAGTAGCCAGTTGCCGAGTCATATATGTAGCAGTCCGACGATGCTAGAGGGAATAAAAGCCGGCAGTGTCAGTCTCCGCCAATGACTGACCAACCACCAGGCTGGCCAACCTGAACAGCAGGGCCTGCAGGCGGTGCTCTCCCTCAGTGAGCAGCCCTCTTGCCAACTTGGTGACCACAAGATTTTAATGAGTAGTCCAGCCAAAAACACACAACAGAAATAAAACAAAGATCACTCACACTGCTGTCCTTGTCGATTTGAATCTGAAGACCAGTCGGAATTTCTACCACCTCCCCTCCTATCTCGGGAATATTTCTTGCCCTATCACAGAAAGGCAAGTTAAAAGAACAGAACGTCCAATAGCCATTGGCCTTCAGAGTCACCACTGGAGAGACTCGCAGCCACTCTTTCAGTCGCTTGAGAATCGTAACAGAACACTCCCTTCCCAGCTGCTGAACCTACCTGATAGTAGTGGTCAGAATGGTCCCCAGAATCATTTCTGCAACAAACAACACAACATGTTATGTGCCTGCCACCAAAAGTCACCTGAGAAGTGCCCAACCCTACAGCTGGCCAAAGACACTCTCTTCCCTTGCAGGGAAGGAACCACCCGCCACAGCAAGCAGTTCTGCTGGTGCAGACTCCTGAGGGGAGGGGCAACGGGGCGTCTACAGAGCCTCTGATGGAGCGAAACAGCAACTGAGCTGAGGGTGCAGGAGCCAGATGTGTCCATCCCTGCAAGCTGCCACTCTGACGTAGTTGCCATTCCTGGACCATGATGAGGGAAGGAGTAACGAGGAAGTGAGTCCCAGAGCTACGGGAGTGTGAACAAGGTAAGGAGGGTAGGCAGCGTTTTAAAATTCCAAGGGCGGTATCAAGATTGTTCTGCACATCCAAGAGAGTAGCAGGCCGCCACGAAGGAAAGGACTCAAGGACCCAGTACGACTAGGGGGAACCTACAGTCAGAGCAAGGCCAGCTTCAGAAAGAGAAAAGGAAGCCATGCACCAAAGGCAGGCACCGGGCTTCCTCTCCCTGACTCTCCAGCCAGGAACAGGAGTTGCCTCCCCAAATCTCAAGTGGAAGCAGCACGGGATCCAGCCCCCCGCCTTACCTTCGCTTCCCCGTGGCCAGGTTTACAGCTACCATCTTCCCGTCAATGCTAAATGGTGGGTCGAGGTTTTGCAAGATCTTCACTACTCGAAGAGCTTCCTGGGGACCCAAAGACACATGTGAACCCAAAGAGAGGAAAGGCCGTGTCCTCTGAAGGAGCCTGGACTAGAGCTTCCCTTCTCAAAAGGAAAAGGCACTGGACAGCGTGCTCTGGCCAGAACAACACGAGGGCGCGGCAAAGACAGGCGCCTCTGAAGGAAGCTGCCCAGAGCGGTCCTCCGTTTCTTTCCTTTTTTAGCTGGAAAACATTTCATTGTGAGAAGCACCCTTTTTCTGAGTCACACAGACTTAGGGTTTGCTCCAGAAGGGAAGACAGCATAATCAACTCAGATTTATGATTTTGCTTTTTGTTTTTTTATCAGTTTCTCATATAAATGTCAGAAATTCAAATCCTTTCTTCTTCTTTTTTTTAAATATATTTTATTGATTTTTTACAGAGAGGAAGGGAGAGGGACAGAGAGTTAGAAACATCGATGAGAGAGAAACATCGATGAGCTGCCTCCTGCACACTCCCCACTGGGGATGTGCCCACAACCAAGGTACATGCCCTTGACCAGAATCGAACCTGGGACCCTTGAGTCCCCAGGCCAACCTTCTATCCACTGAGCCAAACCGGTCAGGGCTCAAATCCTTTCTTTTAGGCTGCAACTGTCCTCACATCAGATCCAGTTCACAAAGTCCCTTGTGATTTCCGAGCATGAAATCTGCGATGGACCAATGATTTTTATTACTATCTTGATGGCACTTCCATAGAAAAGGCCCCACAGCTAAAAATTCAAGTCACAACAATCTACCTACAAAAGCAACACTCTGAGGAGGAAGAGGGTGCCCTGTGACCACCAAGCAGAAACTGCCTGTGGTGGGCAAAGCCAGGAGGAGACATGAGAAAACTCACGAGAGCCCTGAAAGGCTCAGTGCTCGGACGCCCCAGTGACGAGGCTCCCTGTGGATTCTGACAGGAAACTGGAAAACCACTCATGGTTTCCAAGTTTCTCGGCAGTCACTTCACCTCCATGGACTTACGCCCAAAGGAGGGGCTTCTACTGCAGGGGAAACTCACGGCGTGGGAGTCCAGGTCAATGAAGCCATAGGTGTGGCCCATGGGGCCGGTTCTGTTCTTGATGATCCGCACGTTGGCCGTGGTCAGGTGCACGTAGGGCTCCAGCACTTCCACGATCACCTCAGGGGGCGTGGACCGATAGATGCGTTTGAGCATGATGGCTGAGCGAGCCACACACCAATGGCAGAGCGGCAGAGACAGACACAGAAAGGTTACCTTCTCAAGGCCTCGGGGCCTGTTGCCCTTGGTTTCTTTCTTCTTTTTTTCTTTTTTCTTTTTTATTTATTGCTTAAGGTATTTCTTTCACCTGCGGATGCTACTTGCTCTAGCGAGGCTGCTTCTGTAACCACGCTAGTCAAATAAATGCCTCCTCCTTCCCTCACCAACACTTAGCAATCTACTCTGAGGCCTTGCTGCAAGCGCACAGCAACTGCTACTGGAGGACGAAGGTCCCTGCAACTAGCACAGCAAGCCCACGGAGAGCAGGGGCCCACCCTCAGGCTGAGCAGCTGTGTGAGGGTGGGAAGTGATGGTCCCCAGCCACAGCACAGGCCATCCTACCCCACACGGTGTCACAAGTCCCGACACAGCACTTACTTTTGCTCTCCCCATCCTGGCGTGTCTCCCCAGACCACGAATCCTTCTCTCGGTCTCTTCGGAAGCTGAGCCCTTCCCTTCGAGAAGGAGGCAGATACCGATCTGCGTCTTTCTTTTGATGCCCCGAGCGTGGTTCTTGTCCTTCTTCCCGCTTCCTGGGCTCAGGTTCCTTATCAGTGGACCTTGGGGGCTGGCTGGGTTGTTTTTCTGACGGTGGTGGGATGGGTGTTTTCTGAAGCTGAGGGTAAGTTACTAAATCTTGCTTCACATCTGTCACTAGAGGAACAGAAACAGAATCTCTGGCAGCTTTTATCCAAGAAGCACTGCTACTCTGATTCCTCCTCTCTGCCATCAAATACAGACCCTGGAATGCTTTCAATAGTCTCAGGAACGCCTACAGAAAGTCCCCTGACAGATTATACACAGAGCTGACATGAAATAGTTCACAGAAGAAACTACCCAAGTATTTAAAAATTTAATACTAGCCCAGCTGGCGTGGCTCAGTGGTTGTGTTAATCTATGAACCAGGAGGCCACGGTTTGATTCCCAGTCAGGGCACATGATCGGGTTGTGGACTCGAACCCTAGTGGGGGACGTGCAAGAGGCAGCTGATCAATGATTCTCTAATTGTTTCTCTCTCTCTCTCTCTCTCTCTCTCTCTCTCTCTCTCTCTCTCCATTTGTATATAAATCCTTCATGAGACCCTGGACCTAATTATTATATTATAATCAATAAGAACAGATTTGGTAACAAAATTACTAAAATATGACTCTTGCTAGAAGTTTGGTAGAAACATAGGTGTGTAGGAGCCTTGCTCCTACTAGAGTTATGACACAAGGACAGCTATCTCAAATGCTGTCCACGGCCCCCCTCTCCTCTGGGGAAGCTAAGAATAGACCTAACTGCATATAGGTTGTTTATACTTAAAAGAATTATAGCAGGCAATTGTCTTTCAAAATATAAATGATTTATTACAAATCTTTCTGTAGGAGAATAATCTATCCTGTTCATTATGGGCACATTTTTGCGATTGATCATTCTTAGAGGGTCCACAGGAAGCCATGTGACTCAAAAGGAGACATCGAGGGGCCACACAGATTGATGGCAGCGATGGCAGCTGGTGAGCACCTGCGCTGTGCTCACCTGCGAAGGCTGCCTCAGCCCAGGGGCTTTATAAATCATCATTCGTTAGAACAGACTGAGAAAGAAGTCTTTCTTGAGGAAAAAAAAGCCATTCTGCCTCAACTGGTCACGCGAGCGGCTAAAAGCTGCGTCCTTTGCTCACGTTCCCACCTGCGGCATGTCTAGAGCACGCCTTCCCCTGCCCGTCAGCACCCGTGCCACAGCCCGGGGAGGGAGGATCTCTGCTCAGGTGAATACTCGGGTCCTGGAAGCTGCTTTAAGGGTGCTCACCTAGAGCTTTTCTGGGAAGTTACTTTAAAGTCAAGTGACTGAGAAGCTGATAAAAATAGCGCACACCCTCAATCCTGATTACTTTCTCTTGTTTATATTTTTACTGTTACTTCAACCTATGTTTTTCTGTTGACGATCCTGCAAAGTTTACACAGAGTGCAAATGAGAAAATAATGATAGCAAATTATTTCCAATCTTCAAAGAAGTGGGGAAGGGGTCACATTAACAAATGCCAGCAGACTCTCTCCCAACCTAACACCCTTAAAGCGCCCTGCACCACAATGCACTGACCTCTGTTCAGCTGCCCATTTAGCCACCTCAGGCTGAGGAGCCTGCAATCCATCTCTCTCCCGGTGGGACTTGGAGGTCTCACTCACTAGCAGGCCACCTGCGGCTGGGAGTCACACTGCACTCACACTTAGGGACGACTGCTCTAGAGCCCAGGAAAAGCACAGAGTGTGCCTTGCTCGGTGCGCAAATAAACACCACGGCCTCTATCTCCACTC
Organism: Murina feae; assembly: GCA_004026665.1. NCBI lineage: Eukaryota > Metazoa > Chordata > Mammalia > Chiroptera > Vespertilionidae > Murina > Murina feae. The sequence goes on along the minus strand of PVJC01016204.1, from coordinate 17,276 downwards.
ACCTTCCCTCGGGCACTTGCAGAAGGAGCATGAAGACTGGAGTCCAGCAGGGCCGGCCTTACACTGCAAGAGAAAGAAGTCAATTTGACCCCAAATATTTTTAAAACCTAATGTATACCCAACACATGGAATCACTTTTGGGGCCTGGAACACATTAACTCAATTTACATGATTTCTAATGGGGGGGAAAGGATTCAGTTTTCAAACAAATGGCTCTGGACCAGCCTTCTGGAATAAATTAGGCATTTCCAACGGCAGGCCCAGAGCCTCTACGGCCACAGGAAGAAGCTCCAGTTCATCGGACATGAACCCAAGAAGAGCTCTGCCCTTGGCGATGCCCGCTACCAGATGGGTTCCTAGGGACATGGAGGAGCTGTGATGCCGGGACCTTACTTCTGAGGAGAGGAACTCTCAGCACTTACCCGTTTGCAGGACCAAAAATCCGGGCTGGGTACATACTCGAGGGTGACCTCTTTGTCATTGATCATTAGAGTTCCCTGTGGAGACAAAGACAGACGCCATCGACATCAACCCTCAGAGAAACGGCGAGACAGGAAGGCACAGACAGCCTGCCAGTCCCCAAGCTGAAACATTTACGAAGAGTGAGCTTATCAACAACAGGAGTCAGGGGCTGTTTTAAGCCAAGACGTGGGCAGGGTGGCCGAGCAAGCACAAGCTCCGGGCAAGGGAGTGCGAGGAGGTGGAGTCAGTCTTCAGCCTCGGCTCCTGCAGGCTGGGGCGCTGTCCCGGGCAGGTGAGGCCCAGTCTGCTCCTCCAGAGCGCAGGCGGGCACTCCACTCCCCTGTGTGCCCACAAGTCCCCCGCCTGGTCGAGCTAGCTCACTACCCACAGCAAACGCTCCCTCCTGCAGCCGGAGGCACGGAGCCCTTCGTTGTCGTCTTCCCAAGGCTCACTCAAAACTCCTTGGAGAGGGAGGGAGGGCTCTGAACTCCAGTGCCTGGAAACTTTTTTTTGAAAACGGGCTGCATGGCAAAAGCACCAGGAGAGAGAGGCCCAGCATGGCAGACGGGAAGGAAGGACGGAGGTGACAGCTTCACGGAGCTCACATCCTCACATCTGGAAACTGAAGGGCTGGTGGCCGTGGCCACAGCATCACCCTGGCTTGGAGCCTACAGAGTGAGCCGCCATGAGAGCTGAGAACCAACCACTGGCAAATCAGCACTTTGGGAAAGTCAGGCACAGGTGGGGGACGGGGCTCAATAAGCCACAGCCAGAGCTCTGTTGCCTCTGCGTAGTGGACAAGTCATGAAATCTATTTCACACCAAGATCAAAGGAGTTTTGTTTAATAAACACTAGCCAGCAGATACTTGGGAAAGCAGAGGAAAAATCTCTCTGCCCAGACAGGGACCCTCCCCCACACTTGAACGTGAACTAGCCGAGGCTGGGACTCTGGAACTAGCCCCTGCGCTGCTCATTCTCCGCCCTCTAGGATCCTCTGTGTCTCCTCAGACAGGGCTCTGAGTTATACAAGGCTTTTCTTTGCAATTGGACCTCAGTTTCTTGCTTGGATCCATACATCTGTCATATAATGCTTTACCTCTCTGCTTTTCACACCAAAAGAGTAAATACATAGAATGAAATTACTGTCTTGTCAAAACCAAAGGAGAACTGCCTGCCTACCCAGGCCCTAGAATCTGGTCTCTGAGAAATTGTTCCCTGGCTTAGTCTCAGGCCAGGGGACGACGAAATAAATACTTGATAATATTTATTAGGTGCTTACTCAGAGTCAGAAACTTAAATATACTATTGCATTTAATTCCCTAAATGATCCCACGAGGCAACACCATCTCCGTCTTACAGATGAGGAAACATGTCAGAGAGGCAAGGCCAGCTGGGGAAAGGCAGAGCCAGGTCCACATCTGGGGTCACAGAGAAGGGAGCTCCTGCCCTAGTCACTAACCCCTGCTCAGTATTAGGGGAGGAGCCAACCCAGCAGGAGAAAAGCGCTGCAGGCAGGGAGGCTCAGGGGGTGGCACTGTGTCCTCCAACTAGACGGTGCATCACGTCACTGAGACCACGGGCTCTGGGACGCTCAGTGTGGCTTGTGGTTGAGGTTGTCCCGCACCAGGAGGCTCTTGGTTTGGTTCAATTCCCAGTGAGGGCACAAGCCAGGTTGTGGCTCAATCCCCAATAGGGAGTGTGTAGGAGGCAGCTGATTGATGTTTCTCTCTCCCTCTCCTTTTCTCTCTTTGAAATAAAAAAACAAAACAAACAAAACAAAAAACCCAACAACGTGGACTCTGGGTCATGTTCCCTCAATTTGAATCCTGCCTCCACTCCATGGCCTTCAGCAAGGTCCTTAGCTTCTTTGCACTAAGTTTCCTCATCTGTAAAGTAGGAATGACAATACCTACTTCATAAGGTGGTTATGACAATTAAGAAAATTAACATATGAATAAGCTTAGCCTGAAAAACAGTGCAGGCTCAGCGATGCATTTCGACCCCTAGGACGAGCACGCAGGGGAGATGAGCAGGGTCACGCAGCCCCTTACTCCATTGCCCTGCTCGCCTGGCAGCTTGTAATGGCTCACAGTCCTCTCACGCGGGGAAAGACCACACTTCCCCTGGGAGGGGCACTGCACGTCAGAACCTGCATCTTTCTGACAACTCAGTGTGAGCTGCCAATCGCTGGGCCAACTCTTAGCTTCCAGCCTTAACCTCCTGGCTTTTACCATCAGTACCTGGTACAGAAGAGGGACTAAATGCCTGGGAACAAAAGACTGAATGGCCGCAGGATCCCCGGAAAACTGACATGCGCAGTGCACAGGAGCGCTGGAGGGAGCACCCCGGTCACAGACTACACCGTCCACCCAGCCCATTGGAATAAGGCGCCCTTGTGAGCGACAGTCAATTACAATTCCGATTTCACCCCTTGGCACCAGTGGATGCAGGAGTTTCTAAGGCAAGGAGCACTTATCCTTCTCAGGGAACGAACATGCTGCCCAGGAGCTGTGATGAGCTTCGGTTGAAGGTAGGGATCTCCCCCACCCCCCGCCAGAGCACTTATTGACATAGCAACTTTGAGATTACCTTCACCTTATACATTATGTTACAAAGGCAATGATTCTTACTAGTGTTCCTCAGAGTCCTACAACTAAGGCAGCTAGAAACCACTGCTAAAGAGAGGAAATGCTTCAACACCACTGGTGCTTTAGTAAGAACGGACACACAACCTGTAGGAGAACCATGGGGTTCACCTCCGCACTCCTCGCCTGCTGCTGTTGTACACAGGCGGCCCAGACCCCAAGCACAGGCCTGAGATGCACTGCCCGGCCCTCGCCCTGCAGGGCCTTCTCCAGGCCTCACAGAGCAAAGACCCACCGGTACCTCCCAGGGAAGCAACCTGGGCGGGCGGGTGAATAAATGGGCGGGATGACTTCATCACTTTCGGTTGCCCACTTTTGTCTATTATCTACCATCTTCACACAATGAATTTTTATTCATCATTTGAATTATTGAGTCACTTATTAATAAGCTACTGAAGTGAAGACCCAGAAAGACCACAAGTCTGATGAACCAGGTGTGGCTCCTAAAGGGGCACCATGTATTTCAAAGTAAAGCCAAAGACACTCCTTTCCCAGGAGTGCACTAGTAAGATTAGGTTCAAGTAGATTACAGTAGGTCCTCGGGCAACGTTGGAGATCCGTTCCTATGGCAACATAATGTGATTCTGGCCGTAAGTCGGAACCCACCTCCATCAGCACCTACATCACTCACACGGAGCGCACACAGCAGTAATGAAGTGAAACAGTAAAAAAATTTCAAAGAAAGATAACAATTCCTGACCTTTACTTGTGGTAAAGAAATAATAAAAACATAAAGCACATATGTACATGCGTCGAAATGACGGAACTTTTTTTTTAAATAAATAAATTGGAGATGGCGACATAACCACGAAATGACGTACATCGAGCCCGAGGTAACCTGAGGACTGCCTGTATAATATGCTAAAATCCGGCCAGGCCCAAAACTCTCACCCGACAAAGTCCCATACACGTGTTCCTAAGTACGTCTTAAGTGGTCTTAATGTGAAGCTTCAAAAAGCTAGAGACAGTCTGGCCAGTCTCAGTGGCCAGAGACAGTATGGCTCAGTGGTTGAGCGTCGACCTATGTACCAGGAAGGAGGTCACAGTTCGATCCCCACAGATTAGTGTTTCTCCCTCTCCCTTCTTCTCTCTGAATTCAATGAAAATATTAAGAAGAAAAAAAGGCTAGAGATAATGCCCTCCTAAAGACCAAAGTAAGTCCTCATTCTCCACCTCAGGGACACTGTAGGGGGAAAACCTGGGTGTGTTGAATTCAATACCCATGTTTTCATTTCCCTTTTTAAAAAAAATTTTTTTAATTGATTTCAGAGAAGAGGGGAGAGGGAGAAAGAGATAGAAACATCAATGATGAGAGAATCACGGATCTGCTGCCTCCTGCACGCTCCCTACTGGGAATTGAGCCCACAACCCAGGCATGTGCCCTTGACCAGAATCGAACCCAGAACCCTTCAGTCTGCAGGCCGATGCTCTATCCACTGAGCCAAACCAGCCAGGGCGATTTCCTTTTTTGCTGCTGCTCTTGGAGACTTTATAACTCCATTTTGTGGCTGTCAACCTTGAGAAGGACTTGAGTGAGAAAAGTGAGACTCTCCCCTATGCTTACGCTGGCTGATAACCAGCCGGGGGTTTTTAAGGTAGTGGGAGGAACAAGGGAAAATGGACACAACCTTCTGGCCACAAGCGTTGCATCTTTGCTAAAGACCACCCAACACAAGCCCAGTCACGGGGAAACTTTGTACTGAGCCTACAGCGGCTGTGGGGCATAACGGGCATCTCACTAATGCCGGAGAGACAGGATCAAAAGGCGGGGAGACGTAGTGAGCCCTGTGAATACCACTCATACTGGGAAATCGCAATTCCTCTTCGTAGATTTATGCTTCTTCCAAACATATGATGGGAGAATCGGTTACTGGCGCTGAGAACTGGTACTGTTTATCAGAGATAATAATCTTCACAAAGCAATTACTGTTTACAAAGGCATTCTTCACAAATGTCCCCTCGCTCAAGCCTCCTAAGTAGGACATATATAAAAGCTCCTTCCACACGGAAAGGATGGCGGGGGTACATGGAGCAGCCTGCCAAGATTACAGAGCTTGTTAGCAACAGAGAGGGTGTAAGGGCAGCTTTGCTTCTCACCATATTGCTTTTTTGTCTGATTCCGTTTTTAAACTTCCAGGGAGTCAGCCAACCCATCATACTTGCCACTCCAAAATGACTTCTGATAAAGACACACACGGTAAAGGCTGACGAAATTCACAAGCAATTGGACCCACAGGGAGTTTAGAGAGACCTGCTTCTTGACAGCTCTGCCAACACCCCCCTGGACCCCGTCTCCCCCCCGCCCCCCCGCCCCGCCTGCTCCAGGTGGTCTTCATGGTCTCCAGCACCTACACTTACTCAGGTGCTCTGCCTAAGACACAGAGGCCTGCCAGGCAGTAGCTGCTAGCACACGTTTCAACCATCGTGACAGAAAGAATAAAACAAGCGGAACCGAACAGCAGGCATAAAAAAGAAGTGTTATTTCTCTTAGTATAAAAAAGTAGTTTCAATGTAAATCTTTTGCAAAGCAACTAGGCGCATTATTGTTGGTGCAAGGATATGTTTGATTTCAAACATTTGGTGACATTCACTATTCCCCAAGGCCAAATCCAAAATGAGGCAGAACAAGGAAAGGAGAAGGAAGGGGAAAGTACGCAAATGCTCTGTGACAACTGTCTCTGACCCCCTGCTTAGACTGGCCTCTCACCCAACAGGATCTGCATTGCCCTCGGCGCAGTCAGGAGGTGAGGCCCTGACTGGACCCCCACTGGAAACAGAACCCGCTTCAGGCTCCAAGTTAAGGTGGACGGGCAGGAAGACTGCCTTCCTGGCTGCTGAGATGTCTTTTCTTGTCCAGAGGGAAACACAACAACATTTTCTAAAATCCTCCTGAACATTTCTCACCGCCTGACCAGTTTCTCTGTCATTTCCTAAGAAAACACACAGCACCTGCGGAGGCCGTGCTGTGCTGTGCTGTGCTCTGTGCGGGGCATGGCGGGCCTGTGCTGCACCGAGCCACCCAGCAGCTGAGCTGCCCCGAGGCTGGGTCTCCAGTGAGCTCTGCTCCAGGACCACAGTCTCCTCCAGACCAGGCCGTGGCGGGCAGTGACTCGGTTATTTAAAGGCATCTGGTGCTGAGAACACGTCCCACCCACTCCCCCACCGCTCCCTGCCGGTCTTGTGTGTATTTTAAGGTAAGATTCCAGTTCCTCCAAAAATGTCTCTTGTCTACATGAATGCGTATCAGTGATCTGCGGTCTTGGAGATAATTTCATTAACGGAGGCCCAGACTTAGGAAGAATGGACTCATCTGCTCAGGGACCCCCCGGACTCTCATTCTATGAGGCACGTGAGTCAAAAACAGAGACACAATATAACACACACGCAGACAAATGAGTAGGCAGGTAAGTAGCAAAAACCCAAAGTCTCTCTCCTTTGAGAAAAGGAGGCTCCACCACAGAGACTGCCAGGCAGGTGGGGCACCCAGCCAATTCCTTCCCCACAAACACTGTGCTCTACAGAAATGACCGACAAGCTCCAGCTATCACACCTACAATCACCAAACAACTGTGAACCACTAACATGCAAATATTTTTTAAACTTTCAGTTTATTAACTCCATACGTTTTATTTTTGTTACTAAGTTTTTAATCCTCACCCAAGGACATGTTTCCATTGGTTTTTACAGAGAAAGGAAAGGAGAGAGAGAGACGAGAAACATCTATGTGAGAGATAAACATTGATCGGTTGCCTCCCACATGCACCCTGACCGGGAGCTGAACCTACCACCTTTCGGTGCATGAATGACACTCCAACCAGCTGAGTCACTCCGGCCGGGGCACCTTTACCGTTTTAGAGCAATGGCTCATCAAACGCTTACAAGGACCGCAGTATAGTTAAGATTTTCCTTATTAACAATAAATTTATTTCCTAACAAAGACCTGACCTGACTCTTAGTGGAAGTAGATTACACTTGAACATATCTTCCTGATAATTCTCAGGATTCCCTTCAGAGCTCAGGTCTCTGTAACCGCCGCTTAATTCCATTTTTCTCCTCTCGGCTGGTTTCAATCACGCCATAAGGGAATGAAAGTACTCAAAGTAGAAGACAGAAACACAACACAGACACAGCTTGCTCGTGCCTCAGGATTTTCTGTTAACTCCAGTAACTGTGGGCTGCAGGGCAGAGGTCTTGAGTCCCAGTTGAGAGAGGCTCCTGCCCCTGCAGTTAGGACCATTCTCTCCCGCATGTTTGGGCAGCTCTGCGACACGCTCATGTTCTGAGATGACTCCTGTTCCAGCTGCCCTGGCTCTTTTCTTCTGGAAAAAGTGGGTCCTAAACGCAACACACACACACACACACACACACACACACGCACGCACGCACGCACGCGCGCGTCTCATTGAGGTCAGGGGTCCTCAAACTTTTTAAACAGGGAGCCATTTCACTGTCCCTCAGACCGTTGGAGGGCAGGACTATAGTTTAAAAAAACTATGAACAAATGCCTATGCACACTGCACATAACTTATTTTAAGCAGGACAGGCAGTGGCAGCAAAAACACCCGCATGTGGCCCGCGGGCCTGGCTAGGTTCTCTAAATCGAATCACTATGGCGGGAGGGAGATCCTAAGACCAACGTGGAAAACGCAAAGCTCCTTACTTTGCTGTTTATTGAATAAGGAACCAGCAGCTACTCTTCTGGTCTCACCATTGAAAAGAGATGTTATCTACTGGCTCTCTACCTACTACCTCCCACCCAAGACCCTTAGCTCTCCTAAAGGCAGTCTCCACTGCCGCGCTGGTTTCAATGTCCTTGCTCTGACATTCCAGAGAACCCTACTGACACGCTTTTTACAAAAACAGCACCTTGAAAAGATACACAAAATACAGAGCCACCAGATCTTTGAATCACTCTGTTCAACCACTGTTTCAGGGAGATAACCACCCATTAATACTTTTTTCTTAGGCAAAAAGCTATAGACCCACTATCACTCTGATAGAAGCTACAAGACTAAGAACAGAAGCTTCGAGTGAGAAAAGGTCCTCATCATTTTAGGTCTACCCATTCTCACCTGCAAATAGCACCGAAGGACCAAACTTCAGCCCCTAATATAAACAGGCGGTGGACTTCACATTTGAGACGTGCTCGAGCTGTAGGCTCGTGGCAGCCCCTATAGCAGACACCATAGAGAATGAGGAATGGTCTTAGCACAGGGCAGAAATCTCTGGTAGCCCACGAGTGTGGGAGAAGACAAAGCCAAGGTCTCTAACGATGCCCTAACCAGAGTTGCTGCCAAGTCTAAAAAGGCATGGCCCACAGCCAACCAGAAACCGTCCTCTCTGCCCTAGAAATCTAACGCAGACTTAACCCTTAGATACCTTTAAACACCTCGGACCATCTAAAACCTCAAAGGCATTGCTTAGGGTGGCCAGCATAGCCCTGTGGTTGAGCATCACCCTATGAACCAGGAGGTGATTTTTTTCTTTGTTATGGAGAAAAAAAAACCCCGAGGGCTATGAAGATGGAAGATAGCATCAGCGATTCTGTCCCATCATTGATGTTTTCATCTCTCTCTCTCCATTCCTCTCTGAAATCAATTTTTAAAAAAGGCATCCCTCATATTTGCTTGAAGGTTATCACAACAACCAAAGTGACCGTATAATTAAATTTTTCTTATCTCTTTATAAGAAAAACTGGGGGAAATACACTTAAAAAGGGAGAACTTTGGGTAATGTCAGGAAGCACCTTGAGATTTCTGTTAGACAGAACAAACGACAGGCCCAGGCTTCCTACAGTAACCCAGCTTCCTGCTCTAGCCTATTGAAAGGCTATGTGTCGGCACCGCAAACCAATCTGAGGTTGCAGAAGACAGTCAACATTACAACACGCCACTGCCTTCTCTCAAAAAGATGTCAAGTCAATGTTCTGAGATGTTTCTTCCTGTGGAAGCCTTACAGCATTTCATAAATTTTAAAATGCCTTGACCTTTTCCCTACCACCTCCTCATCCCTCAAAATCACTAGCCAGAACGGGATATGTATTCTTTTTTTAAAAAAATTATTATCAATTTAGAAAGAAAGAGAGCAAGAACGAGAGAGAGAAGCATCGATATGAGAAGCATCAATCAGCTGCCTCCTGCACGCCCCAAGCGGGATGGAGCCTGTGATCCAGGCATGTGCCCTGACCGGGACTGAACCAGTGACCGCTGGTGCACGGGACGATGCTCAGTCCACTAAGCACACCAGCCAGGCAGGGGATGGATCTTCATTCAACAGCAAATGTTTCCTCGGCTAACTGGGCACGGGGATGGAATTTTAAAGCATGAGGACAATAAACAGGCACACTTTTAAACAAAGAAGCACCTATCTCTATCTGAAGTTCTTATCAGGAAACGTACAGAATGGAAGGAGTTCTTTAATATTGTCAGAGTGAAGAGAAACAAAACAAATGAGACATTATGCCGAGAAGGCCACTGTGCTGACAATAGTTTAGGCCTAAGGTGCACTATGAGCTGCAGGTACAATAGACAAAGCCAGATGTGACCCAGAGAGGAGAAAATGATAAACCACACTTAAGAAAATTCTTGCTAAGACATACCTGGCAGAAATGCTGATGCTTTTATTCTTTCTGTACTTCTTTTAAAAATATTTTTAGTGATTTCAGAGAGGAAGGGAGAAGGAGAGAGACAGAAACATCAATGAGAAAGAATCATTAATCGGCTGCCTCATGCACGCCACCTACTGGGGATCAAGCCCACAAGCCGGGCATATGCCCTGGTGTGGAACTGAACCATGATCTCCTGGAGCACAGGTCAATGCTCAATATTGAGCCACACCAGCCGGGCAGGAGCTATTCTTAAAGGGAAGGCCAAGTCCATTTTCATCCCTTCTTCTGTCCCATTGGTTGGCAAGTCAAAGTGATGGCTGACACTCATGCAGCCACCCTGGACAGACAGGCAGAAGTCACATGTTGAGGACTGAAAGGGTCTGGGCTCCTGATGTTAATGCCACTGTAAGAAAGCCTGGATGACTGAGACCTTGCTCATTAGAGAGGAATTAAATTAGAACTCTTTAAGCACAATTATGGTTAATGTTCTGTTACAGCGGATCCTAATCCTACCTGATACAGAAGAGCTCTCTACAGTGCCACTTTAATGTGACATTCTCGTAGTCTCCCATGTCTTCAAATTCAAGACTAATGCCAGCCCCTTGACAACCTACCTGCACTTCCCAAATTATTCCTTTCACTACCTCCCAGGGTATGAGGACAAGAATCAGACAGGACATTTGGAACAAAATGTGGCCATCTCTGTCAGAACAATAAACAATAAGCAGAACAGAAACAATAAACAGTTTTACTATCTGCTATCGAAGATTTTAGAAGTACTGGCTCCCTCACATATGTTGTCAGTTTGGCTCAAAGAAACTCATACACATTTTAAAAAATTATAGAAGTACTAGTACCAGAATTTGGAAAGTCAAGAGATTGTTCAGGTTGGGAGGATTACAGCCTTCTTATAAAAAAAAAAATCCCTAAGGGCTGTGAAGATGGAAGATAGCATCAGAAACACTTTATTCCACAGTTACTGATCCAGTTGACAAGTATTTACTTAGTGCATCATAAGCTGCAGATCCAGCTCTGCACCATGTGGGTAATGAAGGGGAAAAGAACCAGTCCCTGCCCTCAGGGGCCTTTCCAACTAGCACTGTCTGGCTTTACCTGGTGACAGCTGCTTTCATGGGCATGATCTTTGCTAGTCATTTGTCCAGACACTTGGTCTGGTCCAGCTATTTACTCAGGGCTCCACTACTCCCTTAAAACAGCAGAAGCGAAGTGACCCTGTACCGGCTCTCACTCCTGTGCCAGTTCCTGGGCACCTGAGTTTTAAGGTGGAGGGTAAGGGTCTTGTCTGTTCTCTGACCCAACTCCTAAGTGTGGTGACTCCAGGCAATGGGGTACAGCGAGTTCCCTGTGCCCTGGAGGGTGCACGCTCAGAGGCACGCCTGTGCTTGTTCCTAGCAGGGGTCTCAGCGCAGCGGAGCCTCTTTCAGCGCGGAGAACATTAGTTTGGGGGCCTTGCTCAGAAAACGCTCCTTATGGCTCTTCTGAGTGCTTGGGATGATGGGCTGATGAAGGGGCTCCCCAGTGTCAGGTGTTAGAGGCAGGAACAATCCATGTGCCACTTAAGGGTAGACCATGAGAGCCTGTAAGGACGGGAAAGAAAAAGCTAGCTGCTCAAGAGTCAGCTGCAAATCCCGGATGTGCTCACAACCCAAACAACGAAGACTGACCATGTCCAAGGCAGCAGTGTCCTGAGGCATCTGGTGGAATACAGCCCCACAGCTGAGGGAGAATTCAAAATGGCAACGTGAATGCCCTAAGCAGGCACCGGATCTGTGCGTACTCCAATAGGGCCCAACAGGCTGTCATTTGGAGAGAGCACACACAAACCAAAAGCTTTAGCATTTTCACTTTTTGATATTGACCCAAGACAACTGCAATATACATCTACACAAATCACAACAGCCCGAAGTGGAAATAATCCAAATGTCCATCAACTAGTTAATGAATAAAGAAAATGTGCTCCATCCACACAACAGAATGTTCAACTATTAAAAGGAATGAAGTACTGATTCATAGTATAACGTGAACTTTGAAAACACTAAGTAAAAGAGACCAGTCACAAAATGTGTATGGCCCCATTTATATGAAACATCACAGACAAATCTACAGACAGAAAGTAGATCAGTGGACATTGAGAGCCTGTGTGGGAGAGTAGAGGGACATGGGGTGTGACTGCTAAAGGGTACAGGATTTGTTTTAGGAGTGATAGAAAAGTTCAGGAATTAATGGTGATGGTTGTACAATCTTGTGAACATAGTAAAACCCACTAAATTATATACTTTGAAAGGATAAATTTTATAATATAAGAATTACACATCAATTAAAACAAAGACAAGAAAACAACAACCAAAAACAACAACCGTTCAGGGCTGGACGACTATTGCCAGAACAAAGAAATGCAGTTCTTTTTCTTCCCTCTCGGCCACACCCTGGCCCGCCTAACCTGCCCCGCCCTACAGCCTCTCGGTGAGCACTCTACCTCCAGCCATTTCCCTTGAACCAGGCACACCCCTGCCACTCATGTCCTTACTACACCCTGATTCTTACCCAAAGCTCTGGACCCTGATGACAATACACAACTGAAAAATGAGAGGACTCTAATCTATTTTCCCAACAAAAAGATGGTCAAAAAGCAATCTGACCACCTTGAATGAATTTTTAGAAATATGAATAAAATTAGTCATCTGCCTACCTACTTACACTTAATTTATTAATTTAATCTTATACATTTAATTTATTAATTTAATTAATCTTGTACATTTAAATTTAGAATAATGTGCTTTTAACTATGATTGTCCCAATACACTGGCAAATATATAAACATACATAGTCTCCCTTATCTCTAGGGATACATTCCAACACCCCCAGTAGATGCTTGAAACCATGGAGAGTACTGAACCCATATATATATATATATATATATATATATATATATATATATATATATATATATATTCCCCCCAAAATGTATACTCACTTAAAAGCTGATAATTCAATTGATGTTTGTTTCTTTTCAAGTTTAACCCACTGGAATTAATAATTATTCAAAGTGTGTATGCATTTTTTGTGGACACCTGTATATTATGGTTTTTTCTACATGTACATTCTTACGATAGTTTCATTTATAAATTAGACACAGTAAGAGATTAATGAAAATAATGACATAGAATAATTAGAACAATCCTATATAATTAAAGCTTAATATGCAAATTGACCTAACAGCAGAATGACCGATCTCTATGACGTGCACTGACCACCAGGGCCCCCCCATCTCCCTGCTTATCACCCCACAGAGGGAGGTGACTAGTGTGACAGTGGGGAACGGGGTTGGCGCCAGGCCAGCCAAGGTGGATACCAGCAGGAGCCCCCGATCGCCCCCCCAGTCGCCCCACAGAGGGAGGTCACCGGCGGCAGGGGGTAGGGCCAGTGAACAGGCGGCACCAGGCCGGCCAAGGTGGGTGCTAGTGGGGGCCAATCACCCTGCCAGTTGCCCCACAGATCAGCTCTGATTGGAGGCTAGGCCTAGGGACCCTACCCGTTTACAAATTTCGTGCACTGGGCCTCTAGTATACCATAATAAAAGTTAAGTAAATATGGCATTACTACGTAAAACAGGAGTCACTTGAACATGAGCACTTAGATACCACAACATTCTGGTAACCGAGACAGCTACCAAATGACTAACGGGCACACCTACAGCGTGAGGATGCTAGGCAAATGATTCATAACCCAAGTAGGACTGAGCAGGAGGCATGAGATTCCATCACACTATACAGAACGGCACTGTTTAAACCTTATGAATTGTTTATTTCTGTTATTTTTCTTTAATATATTTCAGGACCATGAGTTACTGAAATTAGTGAAAGTGAAACCACACGTAAAGGTAACTATTATAGTATGGGGATCAGTAGCATGTAGGTAATAATCAATGAAAGTCTGAACAACTAAGCCAAAGACGGAAGACACACAAAATTCAACAAGTCCACTTATCTAATAAAAGAGTAATACTGAAATTGACTGTTTCTGTGGGATGCCTAAGCCATGCCCGCCAGTCAATCAGAGCTGCTGTATGCAAATTGGAGGCAAGATGGAGGCCGGCAGTCACGGAGCTAGAGTAAGGCGACCAGATTTAAAGTGGTACACCATTGACCAGGAGGGTTTTCTTTTTTCTTTTCTTTTTTATTATTACTTAAAATATTACAAAGAGTAATCGGGACTTTTTTAAAACGCCGCAGGACGCAGGTCACCTTAAGCTAGAGTAAACAGGCGGCTTCTGTTGCACCAGGAGTAAACTGTCTGCCTAGGCCGGCTGGGCCTTTCTCTGCTCCAGGCAACATAGTTGTAATTATGGAAGCCACGGAGCTTAACCAAACAGGAGGCTTCTGTTGCACCAGCGATGGAGGAAACTGCCTGCCTAGGCCGGCGGCCTCTCTCTGCTCACGGCAACATTCTTTCAATTATAGAAGCCACGGAGCTAAAGCCAACAGGAGGCTTCGTTACATGCCTAGGCCTCGGCTTAAAGCAACAGTTTCAATTATAGAAGATACATAAACTCCAGAAACCTGCTTCCAGCCAGCCTTGCTGGGACGTTGGGTCAATGGGAGCTGTGGGCAGCCTGAAAGCTTGAAAACGGCCCTCAGCCCCGCACCCAGGCTGCCCAGGTACCCCAGTAGGGACCCGAACCCTGAAGGGACTGTGGGCAGCCTGAAAACGGCCCTCAGGTCCTCACCCAGGCTTCCCAGGCACCCCAGTAGGAACCCAAAACCTGAAGGGACTGTGGGCAGCCTAAAAACGGCCCTCAACCCCTTACCCAGGCTGGCCACACCCCAATGGGGTGAGGGTCCACACTAGGGGGATTGGCCAGCCTGCAAACACCCATTAGCCCCTCACCCAGGCTGGCCAGGCACACCAGCAGGTGGACATCCCCTGAGGGGTCCCAGACTGTGAGAGGGCACAGGCCGGGCTGAGGGACACCCCTAGTGCACAAATTTTTGTGCACCGGGCCTCTAGTGGGTATATATTAACAGAGGAGTATACCTATTCATTAAACGCAGTAACAACTTTGAAATAGCCCCAAATGGGAAAAAAAAGCAAAGCAAAACAAGACATTTCTTTTAGCAGTTGAACTAATGAGTACATCAAGATACCTATATTTGTATACTGAAAGGCCTGTACAACAATGAAATTAACACATCCTAGTTATACCATAGATGAATTTCAAAAATAACACTAAGCATATAAAAGTCAAGTAGAAGACTGCATCCTGTGTGATTCCATATACATGACTCAAAAGCAATTCAAAAAAACTATAGCTTAGCCCTACTTGGTTTGGCTCAGTGATAAAAATAATTATCAATCCAGGTAAGATTATCTATGGTTATCTGTCATACGATCAATACTTTAAATTTAACCCTCACCTGAGGATGTTTTTCCACTGATCTTTAGAGATAGTGAAAGGAGGGTGAGAGACAGAATTAAGGGGGCATACGCCCCAACCAAGGCTGGGGATTGTTTACAAAGGGGTAGGTATGTGCCCTTGACTGGAATTAAACCCAGGACTCTTCAGTCTACAAGGCGACACTCTATCCACTGAGCCAAACCGGCTAGGGCCCATTAATACTCTTAATAAGAAATATGTACATATTATACATATACATTTTATTATATATAACACTACGGGCCTGGTGCACAAAAATTTGTGCACTAAGGGGGGTCCCTCAGCCCGGCCTGTGCCCTCTCACAGTCTGAGACCCCTTAGAGTATGTCCACCTGCTGGGGTGCCTGGCCAGCCTGGATGAGGGGCTGAGGGTGTTTGCAGGCTGGCCACAGCTCCCATTGACCCAAGGTCCCAGTGAGGCTGGATGGAAGCATGTTTCTGGGGTTTATTTATCTTCTATAATTGAAATTTTGTTGCCTTGAGCGGAGGCCACAGCCAGCATAAGCAGGCAGTTTCCTCCATCGCTGGCCTCCTGTTTGCTCTAGCTCTGTGGCTGCCAGCCACCATCTTAGATATTGTCGCTTTGCATATTATCACTTTGATTGGCTGATGAGCCTGGCTTAGGTGTTAACAGAGTGAGGGTTAATTTGCATATTACTCTTTATTAGATTAGACTAGACACCCCGTGCATGAAATTGTGGTCTAGTGGGGTCCCTTGGCTTGGCCTGCAGGACTGGGCCAAAACTGGCTCTCTGACATCCCGAGGGGTCCCAGATTGCAAGATGGTGCAGTCCAGGCCAAGGGACCCTACAGGTGCATGATTGGGGGCTAGGGAGAGACACAGGAGGTTGGCCAGCCAGAGAGGGACCACAGGAGGGCTCCAGGGCATGTCTGGCCTGTCTCACTCAGTCCCGATTAGCCAGATCCCAGCAGCAAGCTAACCTACTGGTTGGAGTGTCTGCCCCCTGGTGGTTGGTGCACATCATAGCGAGTAGTTGAGCAGCCTTAGCATATTATTAGCATATTATGCTTTGAATGGTTGAACTGTCAACTGGACACTTAGCATATTAAGCTTTTACTATATAGGATTTATCTAGCTCATATAAAATGAGTGAGAGGCTATAATGACAATGTTATTGGTAGGGACAGCTCCTCGTCACTACTGGTTATTGGTGAGGGTAGATTTCTTAAGATATGTCAAGAAAAATAATTTTCTGAGATTAGCGCAGGAAGATGAGGTATTGTAGAAAACTTGTTTTCTGTGGAATGACACCCCTGAGCTTTCAAGGTCCCATTTCCTCTTGTCCCACCACGGAAGAAGTGTAGGTAGAGCTAGAGTCAAAGCCAGTGTCCAGAGTTTCCTTTCCATGTCCGAGTGGAGTCCGGTCTAGCACCCGGCCAGCTTTGCCTGTGTTCCCCACTGCATTCCATCAGTCCCGTGTGTGGGGTCAGCACGACCACATGGCTATGTGTCTATGGAGGGAACACAGGCAGGAGCAAAGCCAAAAGAACCAGAGAGCCAAGAGAGGGAGCTCCTTTGCTCTGGGGGATGATGTATTCCCAAACGTTGGCAAGTCTGCAGTGGCCTTGTCCATACTGGCCAATGCATGGTTCCCCCGGCTGGACTACTGGCACATACCTTCCCTATTTAACTCCAACCTCACTGTGCATGCATCCACCTTCCCCTTTGTTGGACCCCTTTCCCCAGTGACCTGCATGCATAGATGAATAGGCTGGTGGTTCCCTGGGGAGTGTGAAATTGCAGCTTCCTGGTGAAGCTGCTCAAATGACATACCTATGAAGTCTGGCCTTCCCTTTGCTCCTTTTCTATTATTAATAACTAGAAGCCTGGTGCAGTGCACTGAGTATGTGTGTGGGGGGTGTCCCTCAGCCCAGCCTGCATCCTCTCGCAGTTCAGGACCCCTCAGGGGATGTCTGGGGATCGGGCCTAAGCCGGCCTTTCACAGTCTGGGGCTCTCTCAGTCCAGGACCCCTCGCTCTATACCGGCCACCTGCAGCAGAGGTGAGAGAGGCTCCTGCCACTGCCGCTGCATTCGCCAGCTGTAAGCCTGGCTTCTGGCTAAGTGGCTCTCCTCCTGTGGGAGC